>CAUYRT010020227.1:0-20631 GCA_963574885.1 Lepilemur ruficaudatus
TTTCTTGTACTTGGATAGCTAGATATTCAGCAAGGCCTGGGAAATTTTCCTCTATTATATCTTCAAATAGCTTATCCAACCCTTGTGTGTTTTCTTCTTCCCCTTCTGGAATCCCCATAACCCCCATGTTAGATTTCTTCACATAATCCCACATTTCTTGTAGGCTTTGCTGTTTTCTCTTATTTCTCTGCTCTATCTCTGTGACTGACTTATTTAGTTGGAAGGTGTTATCTTCAATCTCTGAGATTCTTTCTTCTGTTTGATCTACTTTGTTCTTGAGGCTTTCCACTGTGTTTTGTAGTTCCTTGAATAGATACTTCGTTTTCAGGATTTCGGTTTGATTTTTCTTTAATATTTCAATTTCTTTAGTGAATTTTTCTTCTAGGTCCTGGATTTTTTTGTGGTTTCTTTGTGTTGGTTATCTATTTTTTCTTACATGTCATTGAGTTTTCTTACAATCCATATCCGAAATTCTTCTTCTGTCATTTTAGTGTTCTGACTTTGGTTGATGTCCATTTCTAGTGTTCCTCTTTGGGGATGTGCTAGTGTTCTTCTTTGGGGATGTGCTTTCCATTTGATTCTTCATACTTCCAGAGTTCTTTCACTGATTTCTTCCCATCTGGATCAGTTGTTGCTTCTTGCCTTTAGATTTTTGTTTGGATAATGACATGCCCTGTTTAGTCTCTGAGCCAGTAGGTGGTGTTTGTGGGTGAGATTTGACCACACCCTGTAATGAGTCAGTAGATGCAGTGAAAGGGTGTGCAGAATGACCTCCCTGTCAGTAGGTGGCATTTGCTGGAAGGAACAGACTGCAGAGTTGTTTTTGGGTTCTGTAACCAGCTTTTGTTCTTCTGGAGAGGCACTCCAGTGCCTCACGTGGTGGGTGGTGCCCTGGGATTTCCAGGTATGTCCTTATTCTCCACCTCAGTTGGGGCAGGTCTTGGAGTGAGTCTAGGTGGAGCTGGGTTGGGTAAGCCTGTTCTCAAGCACCACAGTTGCTGTTAGCAGGGGTCAAAGGTCTTTTCTGTGCTTCTAGACAAAGCTGTCAGGGAGGGGCTGAAATGGCCCCACTCAGCCAGAAAGTCTGTGTGTGGGGGTGTGGCTGTCTGAGACCTGCAGTCTGGAGCAAGTCCTGCTCCTTTCCACCCTCCCCTACTCCACGGCTTCTCCTGGGCCTCCGCCAGCAGGCAGGACCTCACACCAGCGTGTCTCCCCTGGCTGTGATGCAGGCTGGGAGGTTCCCTGCCCAGGATGCAGCCTGGGCTGTGGACACGGCCCTCCCCTGCAAGGAGAGTTGCCCCTCAAGCATGCTGATCTGTCCCTGGAGGCACACACACCTTAGTACGCATGTTCACAAATATCCCTTCTCTGCCCCAGGGCAATGCGAGACTTGGGTGCACTGGGTCTGGGGTCTGGTCTGCAGGTCTGATCCCTGGGCCCCGGAATTCAAACCCTGACCCCTCCAGGAAGTGGTGTGTTGGTCCTAAGTCACCACAGGGTGCCCAAGCTGGGCTGATGTCTGTCAGCCTTGGGATCTGCCCTGTTTTCCTGGAGTCATCAGGCCAGCAGCACCTGGGAGGGCTGGCGGGTAGGGAGCTCACGGTCTGAGTACCCCTTAGTGTGCTATAGGGCCCTAAATGGAAAGGTCCCATTCCCTTGAGATGCCTCTAGGTGGTGGCTAAATTGTCTCTCTCGGCAGCTGCGGGTAGGGAAGGGGTAGGGGAGAAAGAGGCAATATGGCGCCTGCCGATCAGCTTGAGTCTGTGGGCTGGGAGGTGCCCTAGGGGGGGCTGGAAGCCTGGCGCTGTGTCCACAAGAGGCTCACCACTCACTGATGGCAGCTGTCTCTGGGCTGGTGTTAGCAGGTCTCTCCAACTGCCCAAGAGCCCACCAGCAGTCCGAGATGCAAGGAAGGGGAAAGTTAGCCGCTCCACCTACCCTTGTTGCCAGTCTCCAAACTTCTTGGGGTCTTTCTCCTTCCAGTTCTCCTCTGCAACCTCCTCCCGTGGACTCTCCCATAGTCTCAGGTACCCTTCCTTCTGGCCCTCGTCTGATGTATGCTTGTCTACTTGCTTATTTCTTCCACTTTCTTCTAAGAAGTGTCTTTTTTGCGGAGACACTCTGGCTGGCGTTTTTTCTCATCCGCCATCTTCCTGAAGAATCTTCAGGAGTTCTTTATCAGATACTTTTTTTGCAAATATTTTCTCCCATTCTGTGGCTTATTTTCTCATTCTCTTGACATTGTCTTTTGCAGAGTAAAAGTTTTTAATTTAATGAAGTCCAGCTTATCCCTTTTTTTATTGTACAGATTGTGAACTAAAAATGAAATGCTAAGCCACTTGCTAACTGAATGGACCACCCTCAGTTTTGGGGACCCCAGGAAAAAACCTTAAAACTGAGTTCTCAGACATGATGGGATGAGAGGTGTAAAGCACAATTACACATTGTAATATTTTCTCTCCATAAATATCCATGATTCCTTCTGCAGCTTGTTATATATGTATATTTAGCCACGCCACTCAGTATAAAATCCTCTTCCATTTTAACTCTTCCTGGAAACGTGTTCCTGGCTTGTGGCTGGATCAGTGTTTCCCAGATTGCCAGAATGGTCACTATACGCTGAGAGTCCCTCATGAGAAATAAAACTTTCCTTTTTTCCAAAGTATAAACCTTATATTTCTCTCTCTCTCCCTCTCTTTTTTTTTAGTTAACAGAATTGTGCCTTAGTGTCATATCTAAAAAGTCATTGCCATACTCAGGGTCATTAGGTTTCCCCCTGTGTTATCTTCTAGCAGTTTTGTTCTTTTGCATTTTACATTTCAATCTGTGATTCATTTTGAATAAATTTTTTCGAAGTGTGTAAGGTCTGTGTCAAAGTGCACTTTTCAAAATGTGCATGTCCAGTTGTTTCAACACCGTTTGTTGAGAAGACTATCTTTGCTCCATTGCATTGTCTTTGCTCCTCTGTCAAAGATCAGTTGACCCATATTTTCATGGGTCTATTTCTGAGCTCTCTATTCTGTTCCACTTATCTATCTGTCAATTCTTTCACAAATATCACACTGTCTTGATTAATGTAGTTTTATAATAAATATTGAAGTCAAGTAGTGTCAGACCTTTGACTTTGTTTTCTCCTTTAATACTGTGTTGGCTATTCTGGGTCTTTTGTTTATTCACATAGATTTTAAGGTCAGTTTGTTGATATCCACAAAATAACTTGCTGGGAATTTGATTTCAATTACATGGAATCTATTGATCAGGTTGGGAAAAACTGACATCTTGACAATATTGAGGCTTTCTACTCATGAACATGGAATATCTTTCCCTTTATTTAGTTCTTGGATTTTTTAAAATCAGAGTTTTGTAGTTTTCCTCATATAGATCTTGTACATATTTTGGCAGATTGTACCTCAGTATTTCATTTTGTAGGTGCCAATGAAACAGTATTGTGTTTTTAATTTTAAATCCTGCTTGTGCATTGACTGTATATAGGAAAACAAATAACTTTTGTACATTAACCTTGTGTCCTGTAAACTTGCTATCATCACTGATTAGTTGCAGAAGTTTTTTTGTTGATTTGGATTGGATTTCACACATAGATGATTATATCATGTGTGAACAAAGGCAGTTTTGTTTTTTCTTTTCCAATCTGCATACCTTTTCTTTTCTTGTCTTATTGCATTAGCTAGGACTTCCAATATAATGTTGAAAAGGAGCGGTGAGAGGGGACATTTTTTGCCTTGTTTCTGATCTTGGCAAGAAAGCTTTTAGATTTTCACCATTAAGTATAATGTTAAGCCATAGGCTTTTTGTAGATATTCTTTATCATGTTGAGAATTTTGTAGATATTCTTTATCATGTTGAACAATTTTACCGTTGTTCATAGGAGGGACTCAATAGAGGCTTAATAGTCTTTATATTAAGGTATTTATAATACCTTTATATTAAGGTATTTATTAATTATAAAGATAATCTCTGGAAAAAAAGTATATGTCTTCCTAGGTAACATAAGAATGATGTAGAAAAATCACATCTACATAGTAAAAAGAGTTAGAAAAAATTAAGAGAAAAAGTAACAAAATATGACAAGAGTAGAGCAAATATATTTATCACATTTATAAACTTAAATTGGCTTATCTCCTCTATTAAACAAATGTTTTCAGATCTACAAATCAAAATCAACTGTCTGTATTGTAGTAGGTATATTCTTTGAGTGTCCATGGCCTACTGAGTTAGAAAAGCTGGGGGTGGGCCCACTGATCTGTGTTTTAACCAGCCCTCCAGGTGATTCCAATAACACTAATATTTGTGATCTACCACCCTAGAGAAAAATCACATGTGCCCATAAAGAAACATCTACAAGAATGTTTATTTCAAAATTATTTATAGTAGTGTAAAAATTAGAAATATCCTAAATACTCATTAGAAAGCAGAATATATAAATTCTGTTGTAGTTTATAATAGAATACTATACTGGAGTTAAAATGGTAGTATAGATAAATCTACAAAATATGATGCTGTTAAAAAAATGAGGGCAGACATCCTTCGAAGTGAGGTATCACAAGAATGGAAAAATAAGCACTGCATATACTCGCCATCAAATTGGTACTAACTTCAACACTAAGGTGCTCACATGGTAGTAATATTCACTGGGAGCCGGTCATGTGGCGGGGGTGGAGGTGAGGGTGGGTAAACTCACAACTAATGAAGGCGGACTGTATGGGGGAAGGGCATGCCTCTAGCCCTGGCTTGGGCGAGGCAATGTCATTACTTGTAACCAAAATGTTTGTACCCCCATAATATTCTGAAATTAAAAAAAACGTTAAAAAGAAATGAGAGCAGAAAGCTATCTATAGTAAGACACCCTCTAAAAAATGGTATATTTAGTCTACAAATATATAAATTTGTTATAAAAGTATAAAATATGCATTTTAATAATAAAAACTAAATCAGAATAGTGGTTATCTCTTGACAGGAGGGCAGGAATAGGATCAGGGTAGAGTTACATGGGAGACTTCATTTCTATGTTTTAACTTATATTTCATAAGCTTTGTGGTGTGTGCTTGTGTAGTTGTTATATTATTCTATGATTTTTGTATGCTTGAAATATTTTATTAAAGAGAGAATAATTTTACATACAAAAATGGATCATGTGGGGATATCCAGTGGGACTAAGGCAAACTGAGAATCCCAACCCCATCCAAGGAGGACCAACATCTAGTCAGCACCAGCCATTGTTACCATGCAGGAATCTCACTCAAATGCAGATCTTCCAATTTTTCAAGCACAGTCAAAAATTAGGATTGTTATATGAAATACCCTAATATTGGAACATTTGTAAATAATTGAAAAGAAATCCACTATGCAGATAGAACAAAGTGGAATTTAAGCCAGTTTTAGTTAGTGGGTTACTAATTTGCTTCCTTTTCTGTAGATATGCCAACTCTAAGGCATTAAAAGTTTAGGATAATTACATCTGATTTCAGATTTGTCTTGCTCTACAGATACTATATAGCTATAGGGTTTTAAGTATGAGAATGGACAATATTCTCCAACATTTTTGCAGCGAACTGCAAAGCTTCAATAGTGCTGGACATTAAGTTCAAAGAGAAGAGTGGTGGGGTATATGGGTGGAAGGGTATGAGACAAGGGCTGCATATTGTTTTCTTGTATTACTTTATATTACTGTTCAAAGAGTCATTTATTCCCAAAGAGAATTAATTGCTTCATATAACTTTAAAGAATACATATAATTGTGTAATGGTAAATTCTGGCTGCCACATGTCTGTGGAACATCTGAGTGACTTTGAATAAGTGTTTTACTTTCCCTAAAGGCTCTAGATTTTTCTGATGGAATGAGCCACATGTAGGCTGCCCTATCACAGGCACTCAGCCCAGTCTCAGGTTCATTAATATTTATTTAATTAATAAATGAGTTAACAGATAAGTAAACTAATACATAAAAATGAAGAGCTAAGTTTAAAGGTATGCTATCTGTCACAACCTCCAGAATTCACATTCTGTGACACATAATGCTGTGAAAATATTTCTCCCCATCTGTGTAACCAGATTAACACTTATAAAATGTATTTTATAACAAAGCCAGAAGATGGCAATAGAGTAACATAAATCTAAACACACATGGAACTTTATGTAGCTTTTGTTCTTCAATACACTTGCTCTTCAACCATTTGTCTCTCAGTTTCTGCAAATACGTTATTATGCAAGTGGGCTGAAACACACACTTTCCTTA
Organism: Lepilemur ruficaudatus; assembly: GCA_963574885.1. Classification (NCBI taxonomy): domain Eukaryota; kingdom Metazoa; phylum Chordata; class Mammalia; order Primates; family Lepilemuridae; genus Lepilemur; species Lepilemur ruficaudatus. The sequence continues at coordinate 6,254 of CAUYRT010020227.1, forward strand.
AAAAAATGGCCAATAACAACAAAACCCCACATAGCATAAGCATTCTCTTGCTGTGTGCAAGAGAATATGCAGGAGGCTTTCTCAGCCAGGCAAGTTCTCATTTTTGAAAGTTTGTGAGAACACAAAAAAGTGAAGACTGTCCAGGGAAATTGCCATACCTCAGAATAATCAAGAGATTTACGTGTAATTGCTGTCAGCTCTAATTTCTGATGTGTAATATAACACAGTGGCTAAATACTTGGGCTTGCTGAAAGATTCTGGTTCAATTCTGATCTTTCCATTTACAGGCTCTGTGATTGTGGGCAAGTTTTTCTTTCTGACACTTAATTTCCTCTTCTGTAAACTAGGAGTAATAGTAATAGCTATTATCTTGTGGTGATATTATAAGGATTAGATGAAATGACACATTTAGCTCAGTGTCTGACATGTAATAGGAAGTCAAAATTGTTATCTATTATTCTTGCCACTAAATTTGGTTGAAAGAAACTTGCTTTGTATTAGTTTTGAAAGAATACTAACTACTGGATTGTGTCAGAATAATATTTGTTGCTGGTTAAGTAGGTAATTGAAACAAAATAAAAAAAATAAAAATTTCCATGAGCAGGTTTCAAGTTTCCATTTACAGTGGATGTTAACTAACTACAGCTCTGAGCTAAGCAGAGACTGGTGTTTTATTTAGTTTTCCTTTCTTTGACACAGATTTATTATCCTTAATGCTCTGCATTCAATCTTCTCTAAGCAGTTTATCAAGTAAATATAAGCCCATTTCCACTCATTGATGATGTGATTAGAGATTTGTAGAGCAGGACTATGTGATCTTATTTGTGATCATGATGGCGGTAAACATATCAATAAATGGAGATCATTCCATTGCTTGACCTGTGATATCTGGTACTCAATAGGAACATGTTATTAATATATATGAAGTTTTGTATTTTAATTTTCATAAAATTAAAAAAAACTATGTTCAGATCAGTAGGGGGGTTCCAACCTCTAAGTTGAGAGAGAGAGAAAAACACCACTAAGGATAACTTCACAGACACCTGTGAGCCTGTAGAGAAAAACCAGCATCATAATTTCTTTCATCCCAGTTAAAACAGAGATGAGAGTCAGTGAACTGTAGTACATGGACTTGTCATTTTCATTGTCTTTATAGGTATGATGTTACCTAGTCTGCTGTCATTTTTTCTCTTTTTAGAATCTAGACAGTACCAATAATTAACGCTAAATACTTTCTGTTAATTAACGCTAAGGATTTTCTGTTTAAACATCAAAGTTCTACCAAGCCAGGGATTCTCATCTCTGGCTGCACATTAGTAACACTTGAGGGTTTTAAAAATGTGAAAGTCAGGGTCTCATTGCAGATCTCTTAAGTCAGAATTTCTGGAGGCAGGAACATAAATTATTTTCTAAAATGTTTCCTAGTTGATTCTAATATGCACTCTGGGTTGAGAACAATTGAGCTAAGCATTAGGAGGTTAGCTTAGACAATCTTTTTGTTAACGTCCTGTCCCATTTTCTCTAGTTCTCTTGCGAACGCTTTCTATTCTCTTCAGCTTTTTCTCCCCCACCTTTCAGCAGACCTACAGACCTACCTCCTACTTAACCACCCACCCATGTCCTTACTTAACCAGGCACCAGGCACCATGCTAGTCACGAGGGATACATTGGTGAACAAAGACCATGTGGTCCCCTTTCTCATAAAGATTACCCTCTAAGGGGATTCTTCATTTATTATAATATTGCTACCACATTTTAGGTATCTAGTCCTAAAAGATTAAAATAATAACTGACTTCTCATTCATTCATTCAAGTCTTTAATATTTTATCTTCCCAATGGCTCTAGCATGGCCAGATCATTGTGATATTCTCTCAATTGCTTTTTAATATCTTACTTTTCTAAAAAATATTCTTAAGGTCACACTCTGAGCTCTTTCCTTTTCTGTTCAAATACCTTCAGTGGTTTCCATTTTACTTCTCTGCTCAAACACTTTCAGTGGGTTCAAAACCCACAAGCTAGGCCCGATGCAGTGGCTCATGCTTATAATCCTAGGACTCTGGGAGGCTGAGTCCTGAGGATTGCTTGAGGTCAGGACTTTGGGACCAGCCTCAGCAAGAGTGAGAACCCGTCTCTACTAAAAATAGAAAAAATTAGCTGGATGTGGTGCTGCATGCCTGTAGTCCCAGCTACTGGGAAGGCTGAGGCAGGAGGATCGCTTGAGCCCAGGAGTTGGAGGTTGCTGTGAGCTAGGCTGACGCCACGGCACTCACTCTAGCCCAGACAGCAGAGTGAGATGCTGTCTCAAAAAAAAAAAAAAAAAAAAAAAAATGTATTAAGTAAGTTCAGCCTATTTGATGATATTGAACACTGGCTGGTGATCAAGAGTTTGCAAGGAGAAATTTCACCACTAAATTGACTTAGTCCTTAGCTTTGCTTTTTCCCTTGCAGATAGATGCATTTATTCTGCACGCATTTAGCTTTTTGGGTCTTAGTTTTCTCATCTATAAGTGGTTATTTCCTCCTTCCTAATGTCATAGTATCATGACGGATGAATTAAAATCTAAACACTTTGAGCTCCTTAGAGGTAGATAATATTAAATATTTGATCCCTGTACTGGCAAGGGAAAGATCCTGTATAAGTGTGCCTTCAGTCAGTATTTTGAGCCTATGAGTTGTGAAGTGCTGTAGTAGGTCTTAATTGGTCTAATAAGAGCTGGTTGCTACCAGCAAATATTTGTTCCACCATTAAGTAGATGAAGGCAATCTATGCTTTTTCAAAAAAGCTATAGTGTCTCTCCTGATTATATCCCAGAAAGGGGAAATTGGGTGTGATTGATTGTTCGTTTTGCCAACAGATCAAGTCTTGGGAATAACCCAGATCTCCTGTAGCATCTCTTCCCTCTTCTGGGGTGTTTCCCATTTCCTGGTTTTTGTCTCCTCATATCTGATTACTCTTCTGCCTTTGTGGGGTTAATGTAACTTTCATGGTTGAATTGATTCTTTCTTCCTGATGCTCCTGATTTTCACTCTTGCAGCTGGTCTCACCTGGCACCTGTCCTCTTTTACCCTCCAGGATTTTCCAGACATTCTTTCACTTACTGAATTGTCAGCTACAGATAAAGATTATTTTTCTCTGTATATATTTGCATTTTTTCTAACCGGAATCTCATTTTTAATGTGACTATTTGCACTTAAATGTCTTTGGTGCTTGCAACACCTCCCAATTTAGTTTCTTCTGCAGATTTAGTGTCTAGTGAGCCAGTTTCTGACTTAGAATCTAAGTGGATACTAGTCAGTAGAAATCTGAAGCTAATTTTCTTCTTCTAGTACACTGGTTAATAGATACTCAGTTGAATTTTAAGCTGGTCTTTAAACTGTAAAATATACTTTGCTTTGAATTAAATTTTAAAATTATTAGAAAACTCATGGTTCTTTAGTAGAATTAAACTAATAATTTTCTGATAAAGGTACTATTCCTGTAAAGCCTGGCATGTGTGAAGAATTGAGGTGCTTTTTCTTTTAAAATTAACTTTTTTGATTTCCCTTCACCTCTTCCCCCTCCCCCTCCTCCCTCCGCTCCTCAAAAAAAAAAAATTAACTTTTTTCCCTAATAAAAAATAATGCATGTTTGTTGAAGGAAAAAAAAAAAGAAGATAAAGGTAAGCTAAAGAAAGCCGTAGATAGCCACTGTTTATACATTGGTCTGTATCATTTCAGCTGTTTCTTTGTTCCTTGCAAATTGTTGGTTGGAGAACTGGCTCATTCTGTAGTTTTCGATAGTATGCATTTTGCCAGTTACATCTGGTGGGGTAGGTTAATATGTTCCTTTGCTTTTTGTAGTTCCAGAAAATTGGTGGTTTGTATATATTTTAACGTAAAAATGAGATTATGCTGTACATTGTATTTTGTACTCTTTTCTTCACTTACTGAAAGTCATATAAGTTTCCAGTGTCATTAAACATTCTTTTACAGCATTATTCTTAATGCTGTGTAGTATTCCAGTGCCTTACTATTGGACTTTTAGTTGGTTTTTAGTCTTTCCCTTTTGTAAACAACACAACTGTGAATATCCTTTTAGCTAAATAAAGAATTATTTTGATACTAGGAATGGTGATAAGATACCATAGTGCCACAGGAAGTTTTGGTTGACAAGAACAAATTTTACACTTTCAAATGTCACGAAGGTATTTGATGACTTGAGTTTCCTTTACTCTCTTAAGGCAAAATGGACATATCAAGTTTTTGACCAAAGGTGATAATAATGCAGTTGATGATCGAGGCCTCTATAAACAAGGACAACATTGGCTAGAGAAGAAAGATGTTGTGGGGAGAGCCAGGGGGTGAGTACAGAGGGGAGCATCTTGAGCTTCTCGATCATATCGTCTCATCATATACAACTGAATATAGTGATTTGGTCCTGGTTTCATCTTTCTGTCCTTTGAAATTTGTGCTTCTTAAAATGCATCTAAGTCTTTTGATATACTACTCCAGAGGGGAGGAACTAGTGTACACTAAGTGAAATAGAATGTTGGTGATGAGATGGTGAATTGGATGTGACAATTTAAAAAATTCATTTGTTTATTCAGTTTACTAAGAGCACCTTCCATGTGCTCTAGTGTCTCTGCTATGTTAGGCTCTGGGGATCCAGAGTGGTAAGCTTCCTGCTTCATAAAACTTACATTGCTTAAGAATTTACAGGCCGGGCATGGCGGCTCATGCCTGTAATCCTAGCACTCTGGGAGGCCAAGGTGGGAGGATGGCTTGAGCTCAGGAGTTTCAGACCAGCCTGAGCAAGAGCAAGACCCTATCTCTAGTAAAAATAGAAAAAATTAGCCGTGTATAGTATTGCCCACCTGTAGTCCCAGCTACTTGGGAGGCTGAGGCAGGAGGATCCCTAGAGCCCAGGAGTTAGAGGTCGCTGTGAGCTAGGCTGATGCCATGGCACTCTAGCCCAGGTTAACAGAATGAAACTCTGTCTCAAAAAAAAAAAGGAAAAAAGAAGAATTTACTGATGCCTCAGGCTGTAATCCCAGCACTTCAGGAGGCTGAGGAGGAAAGATCATTTAAAGCCAGTTTGAGACCAGTCTGGGCAACTTAGTGAGACCCTATCTCTACAAAAAAAATTTTTTAAATTATTTGGGCATGGTGGCTTATGCCTATAGTGTCCGAGCTATTTGGGAGGCTGAGGCGGAAAGATTACCTGAGCCCAGGAATTTGAAGCTTCAGTGAGCTATGGTGATGCCACTGCACTCCAGCCTGGGTGACAGAGTGAGACTCTGTCTCTTCAACAACAACAAGAACAACAAATTTACTGAGTCAGCAATTTAAAGTGTTCATCTAAATTAATTTTATCATGTTAATATATTCCATACAATTTTATTTCTGGTCTTGAAATTGATGAGGTCAAATGAAATTAAAAAAGTTATATTAAGCCTGTTTGTTGCAGATTTTATCAGGAGAACAGATCAGTGGAGGACAGGAATTGTAAGTTATTGGTATTAAGGGAGTATGGGATTGTTGCTACCTTAGTGTTATTAACAGTATTAACAATAACTCACATTTATTAGGGCTTACTGTGTACCAGATACTTATTCTAGGCACTTTACAAATATTACCTCATTTTAACCTCAGAACAACCCTAATAGTCCCATTCTACAGATGAGGAAACACAGAGGAGTTATTTTCCTAATATCACACTGATGGTAAGTGGCTGGCTGGCTCTGTAGCCTACCCTCTTAACCATCACACCAATATTACTGGCATAGGATTTCTGCAGTGGGTAGTTGCTGGTTCCCATGATTTGGATGCCACATGGTACACTTGCCACTGTCAGAACCTCTGCTCCTTTTGACCTAGGACAGACTGTGTGCATAGGGAGTGATCTCACCAGTGAGCAGGCCTGAGAAACCCTCTTCCTATAGAGAGAGACATGCGAGTCGCTAAGTGGAAGCTGCCTCAGTTAATAGCACAAGAGATGCTCAGTTCGGGACCAAAGAGATCAGATCAGAATAAGCACTGTTGTGTTTGTCCTCTGGAGAGCTGTTTTTTGTATGTTTCACCGCTTCAGAGGAACTTGGTTTCCTATGATGGCGCTAAAAATACTTCAGCAATCCCAATTAGGTCATCAGTGCTTCTGAGAAAACATGATCCCTGTATATCCCTCAGTTCCCAAGATGCTGCCAGTGTGATTATTCAAACTCATCAACCTCTTTGAGTCTTTTTGTTTTTCTTCTAATTGTAAATATACAGATTCATGAAGAAACATAAGAAAATATCAGTATCAAAAAGCAAAGTCACTTCTCATCCTTTTCTTTTCCATCTCTATACTTTTCCATCTCTCTTACTGTTAACTTTTTGGTTTGTGTTTTAGCCTTTATGTATAGAGATAAAGATGCAAATGTGAATACATGCATCTTTATACGTATATAAACACATTTTGTGTATGGAAGGAGAATGCTCACACTATTTTACAACCTTTTTTCCCCAAAAATTATTAGTATATTTACAAATCAATAGATTTTATACCATCATTTTCATAGCTGTATGCTATTCCACTGTATGGATAGACCATACTTTTATTCAGTCAGTCTCCTGTTAGATACCCTGTTTCCAGCTTTTTTATTGTGAACAGTGTTATGCTAGACATCCTTGTTACATGTATCTCACTGTTTCTGCTCAATCATTCTTCACAGTAAATTCCTAGAAGTGGAATGGGTGAAACATATGCATATTTTAAGACTTCTGACAAATTTTTCCATACTGTTTTAGTTATACTCCCACCAGTACAACAGTCTCCCTTTGCCTGGGTTTTGATTCTTAAGTGTTTGTTACAGCCCTGTCTGCTCACTCTGGCCCTTTGGTTGCACAAAAGATGCATCATCCTATGAAAGGTTAGAGTAGCTAACTTGTCTTTCTGAAGAATTTTTGAAAAATCCCAAACTATATACAATACCATTTCTAAAATCTCAACATTGAAAATATAGACCTTTATCTGGCTTTTCATAAAAAAATGTAATAGTATAGTACTCTCTGAATTAAGTGACTTTCCATGAAGTATAAAAAATCATCTGGGACATGAACAGCAGGAGCACAGAATCTTCACTGTACAAATTCACTTTGCATTGATTTTACCACCACTTACCTTGACACATAATGGAACATATCACCTTCTTTTGTGGAAATTGTGTTTATAATACACTAAGCTAATATTTCAAAGTCGGGCTGTACCCAAACTTTCAGAACAGAGCTTTTCTGCAGGTAAATCTGTGAATGTGGTACAATGTCTTTATACATTTTTAAAAATGTTTTGGGGTTTTTTGAATCTCTGCACACTAAAAAATTTTACACTGAGGCCTAAGGCTCTAAATTAAAATAAGTTTTAAAAATTTTAATGGAGATACAATTTACATATTTTGGATTACAGAATTCACTGTATTAAAATGTACAATTCAGTGGGTTTTAGTACATTCATGAGGTTGCACAACCATGCCTCTAATTCCAGAGCACTTCTGTCCCTCCCAGAATAAAACTCTGTACTCATTAGCAGTCATTCCTCTTCCCCTCCTTCCTGTAGCCCCTGCCAACCACTAATCTGCTTTCTGTCTGTATGGATTTGCCTCTTCTGGACTTTTCATATAAACGGAATCATAACGATATGTGGTCTTTTGTGTCTGCCTTCTTTCACCTAGCATAATGTTTTTAAGATTTATTCATGTTCTCACGCCTGTAATCCTAGCACTCCGGGTGGCTGAGGTGGGAGGATCGCTCGAGGTCAGGAGTTTGAAACCAGTCTGAGCAAAAGCGAGACCCCGTCTCTACTAAAAATAGAAAGAAATTAATTGGCCAACTAAAAATATAGAAAAAATTAACTGGGCATAGTGGTGCATGCCTGTAGTCCCAGCTACTCGGGAGGCTGAGGCAGAAGGATCGCTTGAGCCCAGTAGTGTGAGGTTGCTGTGAGCTAGGCTGACGCCACGGCACTCTAGCCCAGGCAACAGAGTGAGACCTGTCTCAAAAAAAAAAAAAAAAAAAAAAATTTATGTTGTAGCATGTTGTAGCATGTAATAAAAACAATTTTAGAAAGCGAAACTAATAGTGAACCAATTAAGGATTTCATAGGGATAAGTTTTTTGTAAATTCAGGAAGTTGAAAAGCTCAAGAGGACCTGTTTGTCAAAGAAGATTAGAGAACAGCAGGAGAAAAGGACAAAAAGACTGGCAGAAGAGTAGGGAATAGAAATATTGACAATAGACAGAAGAATAAAAATATAAGGAAGGAGCGGAGTAATTGGGCTTTCTGTTGACTGAAATCGGTTTTGTAGATAACACTTGGAAATGGTTTTCTTTGAGACCAGGTCTTGCTTTGTCACCAGGCTGAAGTGCAGTGGCGTCATCATAGCTCACTGCAGCCTTGAACTTCTGGGCTCAAATGATCCTCCCACCCTGGCCTCCAAGTAGCTGAGACTACAGGCATGCGCCATGATGCCTGCTAATTTTTCTATTTTTTGTTGGAGACAGGGTCTTGCTGTGTTGCCCAAGCTGGTCTTGAGCTCCTGGCCTCAAGCGTTCCTACCACCTTGGCATCCCAAAGTGCTGGGAGTACCGGGATGAGCCTTTACTGTTTTTGGCCTTTTGCTTAATGATCTCTGTTCATTTTCTCACAAAATATTATCAGATAGTTCTTTCTTCTGAGGCTACTTCCTCAGCAGCACCTTTGATCCCACGAATTCCCAGGGAAATGTATTTAACCATAGGGAATGTATTTTACCTTCTAGGTAAACACGTAGGGAATGTATTTTACCTTCTAGATATTAACTTGGTATCGGTTGGTATTGGAGTTGGTTTTGTGGGTGGTATTTATTTTAGTAAATATTAAAATAAAATCTCATTCTGCTTATTAGCAAATCTGCTTTAGCATATGAATTTGAGCAGAATAGGAAAAAAGTGCAACTGATTTGAATTTAAGATGACTGATGATAGCAGCATTACGCACTTGACTATCAACTCTTTGCTGTCACTGTCCATGGAGGGAAGCAGTAGCACAGATAATTAAGTCTTTTGTTTGACTTTGGACTGCCTCGTCATGTGCTGGCAACCTTATGTCTTGCTTATGTTGCTCCAAAAGATCAAGTTGCTTTCATTTCACTTATAGTGGGCAAGGAAAAGCCAACCTTAGAAACAATGTTTCCATGGATTACTCATAAGACTATGAGTGGTTGCTGGGAGCCAAAGGTTGTGATTCTTTGGGCATAGATATCATTACATGGAGGTAACAAAGTCTCTGCAGGTGAGAACAGCTGCTTATTGATCATCAGATCAGAATTAGCAGCTTGTTGTTATAAAAGAAATCACAGATGCTTTTCTAGCTCTTAACCTGCATTTTACTGTGAAGCATTCGCCTTTCTGTTGTTTTTTTTTTGTTTTGTTTTTTTTGTTGTTTTTTGAGACAGAGTCTCAAAAAACAGCCTGGAGCCTGTTGCCCAGGCTAGAGTGCCCCGTGGTGTCAGCCTAGCTCACAGCAACCTCAAACTCCTGGGCTCAAGCAATCCTCCTGCCTCAGCCTCCCGAGTAGCTGGTACTACAGGCATGCGCCACCATGCCCGGCTAATTTTTTACATATATTTTTAGTTGTCCAATTAATTTCTTTCTATTTATAGTAGAGACGGGGTCTCCCTCTTGCTCAAACTCCTGACCTTGAGCGGTCCACCCACCTCAGCCTCCCAGAGTGCTAGGATTACAGGTGTGAGCCACCACGCCCGGCCCTTTCTGTTCTTAAATAGCTGATTTACCTTCACTGAAAGTGATAGCTTTTACGAAAGTGTTAAAAATGAGATAAAAGAAATGTTATTACATTAAAAAAGAAAAAATATATGTCTTAAAACTATAGAAAACCTCTATCCACTCTTCTTAGAACTTAGCAATGCTATTCTGTAATGACTGTTACTTTTCAGCTCTTGGAGGTCCAGGGGTTGAGACTAAAGCATGCGCCCTAAGAGGGGATATTATTTGCCACCAAACACCTATTCAATGCATCTTACGCTAGAACTGCGCTTCAGTGTGTAGGAGCATCACTTGGGCCCCACCTTTCAGAGATTCCCTGACTCAGTAAATCTTGGGAGATATAAGCAACTGCATTTTTGACAAGCCATCTAAGTTATTCTAACAAAGAAGGTCTAGGCTTTAAGAAATGCCAGTGTATGGAATGGCAGTTAGGAGATGGGGTGGAAGAGACAGGTTGGGGTAATGCTGCCAGAAGGGAGAGAGGCAGGAAGGGGTGAGGACAAGAGACAGGAAGTAAGGGGAGTTCTTGAAAGGAAGTGAAATGTGCCAAAGACAAAATATCTGTTCTTCAAGTTTGCCTAAGGCTTTGACGGGTGTAGGTGTTACGTGGGAGGTGATTTCTGTTTGTGCTGCCTTAGGCGTGGTGCAAAGGTTGTGGGTGCCTTGAATAAAAGTATCTGGGCTATTTTAAAGTGTGCAAAGCCTCCACTTCAGCCCGACCTCCCTTCTTTGCAACAGGCTCCAGCTTAGTACAGTATCACCCAATCCGCTCTGGGGTCCAGCAGTAGAAGAGGGGGCAAAAGAAGAAAGTTGTGTATTTGCTAACCACCTTTCCCTGCCACATCAATGGTACCCTGTTAATTTTCTCTTTCTGCCCTGAATTCTTGTGATGTTGAGGCATCTTTTACATGGAGGCAAAAATTGAAGCCCTGGGAGAAAATGAGATTTCCTTAAGAGAGGGCAAAAAGAAGAGGCCTGGACATTCAAACATTTAATCAGGCAGTATTTACTGCATGTCTGCTGTGTGCAAGGCACCACGTTGGCCTTGAGGATCCATGGGGATCAAGATTGGCATCGGTGTTGCCACACTGTAAGCTTACAGTGTGGTAGGGGAGATGGGTGACACCATACAGCTAGTTTTACAACTAATTGTTCAATTAAAATTATGACCTCAAAGGAAGTGTATCAGGTGCTATAGGATTATTTAAAAGGTGGTTTTGCCTCACTTGAGGGGACAAACTTTAGGGGCAAAAGGAAGGAAAGCTGGTGGAAAAAAGGTGTAGCAGCCAAGAGATAGATGAAGAAACAGATTGGTGGTGGTACGTTACATAAACCAAGGTTGGGGGGATTTTGAGAGCAAGTTTGTGGTCACCAAAGTGAAATGCTGCAGAGACGTGAAGGAAGATGCGGGCTGAGACTGGTTTGCTGAATATGGTGATTAAAACTGTTCTAGAAAAGTTTCAGGATTAAGAGAGCTAAACCCAGATTATAAGTAGTTAAAAAATGAGAGGGTGGTGAAACCCAGAATAGTGTAACAGAGCTATTCTACTCACTTTTGGCCACTTAGCATGAAGTACCTTGTAATGTTCTAGTTGTATTTGCCTTGGCTCCCCAACTAGACTGACAACTCCCTGAAGGTTACGATGACAAACCTAGCCCCTAGCACTGTCTCGGCGTGTAGTATTAGAGTCACAGCTAGAGATCTAAGACCTCGGATCTGGTGCTGGTTCTGCCTCCCAGAAGCCATGTACCTTAGGCATGATCATGTTTCCTCGTCTCTAAAATGGTGATATTCCTAACTTTCCTACCAAATAGGGCAGTATATAGAAATGGGCTTTGTGGAATGAAAACTAGTGTCCTATGGAAGATACTGATAATGTTCAGTGAATGGTAATACTTAGGAATTTTTGTGATCAGTTTTTTGTTTGTTTTAGATTTGTTCCTTATATTGGAATTGTGACAATCCTCATGAATGACTATCCTAAATTTAAGGTAAGAGCCTGCACTATATGTTTCATTAAAAGTGTGATATTTTGCTTTTAATTTTGGAAGCTATTAAATGGATTATAGTTAAAAGGTGAAAGAATAATTGGATGGTTTAGTAACTTCTTATGGTCAAAAGGCCAGTTTATTAATTAACTCTGAGGACTTGTGAACTTTCAAAGGCTTCCCTGACTGTGGTTCTCTGTTTATTTTCTAGTATGCAGTACTCTTTTTGCTGGGTTTATTTGTGCTCGTCCATCGTGAGTAAGAAGTCTGCCTTGACGTTCCTGGGAAGACGCCGTACTTTTTGTTACTGAATGTTCGGAGCAGATACTGGTCTGTGATTGGCGGAATGAGAACACACACGGTGGCACTTCTTGGTCGCTCTGGTTTGCATTAGTTTCTGTTTCCACGCCAGAATATGTGTGGGCGGGTGCATGTGCACCGTGGAGTGCACTCGAGGGGACTTTCAATCACAGGATTTCATGGTTGTCATTGTCACACTTTCGCATTTTTGTACATCAGTGAATTTTTTATATTAAAAGGTTGAGCCAAAGCCCCCAGTGTTTGTATTTTGAAGCCTAGCTTCACTTCTAAAGTGCCTACAGAGTTCTGTACATGAAAATGCAGCTCTGCACGAGTTTGAAACCGTCATACCTCCTTATAATGGGAATGGCATATACTGAGGTGGTCATTAAGTCTTAACTTTTCAAAATTTTAAATAAAAGACTTTGTACATTGAACCCCTTATCCCTGAATTGTGTTTGTTGGGAAAGCTTCTGAAATTTGCCTTTCTTGGCTGGTTCTTAGTACCAGAGATATAAAGGCTTTGGTGTGAACAGTTCTTCAGCTAAGAAGGTTGCCCTAATACTAACAACTGTTTTTCTGTTTGTTTTGTTTTGTGAAGCAAAAGTAGCCATTGACATTCATAGGAGATCTCTTAGTCATAAAATTGATTCTTCACTAGGGCGTGACTCAAATGTGTATAAACTCAGCTGGTATTGCTGAGAGGCTCAGAAAATCTCACTTAGCTGTAGAAACTCATACCCCATTCTACACTTGAGACGTTGTCAGCCCTTTCTACACGATGGCAGTGTGTGTTAGCATTTGGAGGAGGCACGATGAATGTGCTGGCAGGCATTCTACTTGTCTTTATTTAAACTCTAATTTGCATGAACCCGTTTTCTTAAGTTCTGGGCTTTGCTTTTCTCTAATGTGGACTTAAAGCAGGCAGAGTTTAACATAATGAATACAAAGCCCAGTTGTGTGTTTTCTTTTTTATAATACTGAGACGGTCAGGGAAATAGGGAGTATGGGGTAAGCCAATGTGTTTTGAGCACAAAATACTCTCAGTGCTATCCTGTTCTCTTCTTGTATTAATGTGAAATCTCAAAGTAAGCAAATTTTCTTTTCTTTTCTTTTTTTTTTGAGACAGAGTCTCACTCTGTTGCCCGGACTAGAGTGCCATGGCATCACCCTAGCTCACAGCAATCTCAGACTCCTGGGCTCAAGCAGTCCTTCTGCCCCAGCCTCCAAGTAGCTGGGACTACAGGCATGTGCCACCATGCCCGGCTAATTTTTTCTATATATTTTAGTTGGCCAATTAATTTCTTTCTATTTTTTTAGTAGAGACGGGGTCTTGCTCTTGCTCAGGCTGGTCTTGAACTCGTGACCTCCAGATGCCTCGGCCTCCCAGAGTGCTAGGAATTACAGGTCTCAGCCACCGCGCCTGGCCCTGACCTATGTTTTCTTATGAGCCAAGGAAAGGCTGAAAAACAGCCCCATGTGTGAAATGGCAGAAAAATTACTATTCACTCCATTTTTTTTTCCCTCCTAATCACCTGTGGAGGATGGGGGTAACTGCTCAGTCTAATGAGTGCACTGGCTCTTTTTTTGTATCAAGCTTTCCAGGACTGCTCTGGGGGAAAGCAGTGTGCTTAGCTGGGTGTGGTTGAGATCCCAGGGTTCTCTTTGATCCTAGCTTGCCTGAATGTAAAACATCCTTGTATTAATACTTGTATCTCCATCTATCCAGATTTCTCTTCGTTATACACCTGTTAGGAGGAAAACATTAATACTTTCCTCACTTGCATATTTTCATACCCATTTGCATAAAAGTATTACTTTTCCTCCTTTGCTGGGCACTCTAGTTGAAAGCAACAGCTAAATTTCTCTGAGAAAGTAGTCAAAGCATTTAAAAACATTTGAATCAATCCATTAGCCGAAAAAATTATTAGGTCATTAAATATGAAATGTCCGATCTCAAGTCAAAAGGGTAGTTTATTCTGTCTCAAACAAGAAGCCATACAATTAATCAAAGTATGCACCTAAACTATTGACACAGTTTTGTCATCTTAACGGTGGCTTCTTTATGCCAACAGTGAAGAAGCGTGGAGAGCAAGTGGCAATGAAATTGCAAAAGGTGTTTTCCACGGCTTGTTGAGAATTGAATGTTTTTCATTGGGAGAAATGTCCCAAAGCCTGGAAGAATTGGTAGTCAGTTGGTGCAAGGTCTGGTGAATACAGTGGATGACAGAGAGTTTCCAAATCCAGCCTGCATGGTTTGAGCAGCGTTGCTGGTACGACATGTGGTCGAGCATTGTCTTGGAGGAGGA
>CAUYRT010020231.1:0-40211 GCA_963574885.1 Lepilemur ruficaudatus
CCACCATGCCCGGCTAATTTTTTACATATATTTTTAGTTGTCCAATTAATTTCTTTCTATTTATAGTAGAGACGGGGTCTCGCTCTTGCTCAGGCTGGTCTTGAGCTCCTGACCTTGAGCTATCCACCCGCCTCGGCCTCCCAGAGTGCTAGGATTACAGGCGTGAGCCACCGCGCCCGGCTATACCCCATCTTTAGCTAGTAATCTCGGTTAGAAGATTTGCCTCATTATATCGGTAACTATCCAGAGCTGATTTTATTTGAAGTTTGAGTTCACCTTTTAAATATTTATTTTGCTTTCCTAGGTGCCGACCTTTACATTTTCAGCCTTCAAAATCTCACAAGAAGGTTTTGAAAAAAATGTTGAAATTTCTGGCTAAAGGGGAAATCCCCAAAGGAAATTGTGAGGGTAAGATGAGATGGGGTCATGAACTTTGCTTTAAATTGATGTCTCTTTCCAAGGGTCCCACTTTCAGTTGTCTCGAGTTAGGTAGGGGAGGGAGTCATGCTGCAATCATGTATTTCTGCTACTATGACAACAACTACTATTGGCACTGCTCCCACTGTTACCTCCGGCCCCCAAATCAAGGATATAGCAAATATGTACCAGGAGAGTCTGTCTTGGGAAGAAAATTGAGGATCATTTTAAAGCTGTTGTGATTTCCTAGAGTTTGTTGAAATGTCAGTTTTCAAAGTGCTTTGACAACTCTTCTTACTTGATTCTAATGATATCCTTATGAATTAAATAGAAAGTGGCATTATCTCTATAGAAGCAGATGCATACATGCAGCTTATACAAGATGGCATGGTTGCTTCTAGTGCTGAGCAAAGATCAGGTTTTCTGTGTTTGAGAAAGGCTTTTCTTCAGTAAAGCATATTGTCTGAAATTTTCTTTCTTATTTGGCTGATAAATTTTGAATTGTGAGTGACTTTCCTAAAAGATAATTAGTAGCATTTAATTAACTTTATTATTAAGTTTTTTTAGAGACAGAGTCTTGCTTTGAAATCCAGGCTGGAGTGCAGTGGTGTGATCATAGCTCACTGCAGCCTCAAACCTCTGGGCTCAAGTGATCCTCACGCCTCAGCCTCCTGTGTAGCTGGGACTACAGGTGCATACTACCATACCAGCTAATTTAAAATTTTTTTTTTTGTAGAGATGAAGTCTCATTGTGTTGCCCAGAATGGTCTCGAACGCCTGGCCTAAAGTCTTGTCACCTCAGCTTCCTAAAGTGCTGGCTGGGATTATAGGTGTGAGCCACCATGCCTGGCTAGTGTTTAACTAACTTTAGTTGCAGATACTTTGCTTTTCTGTTTTTTTGGTGTTTTTGGTTTTTTGGTATTTTTTTTACATTTTCCTGTAAGAGTAACTACACGTAAGTGAGCATGAGAATTGGGAATGCCACCCATTCTTAGAGCTCTTTTTCACTATTGCCATAGGAAATGCCTAATCCTAGGAATCTCCCTGCCCAGTCTTAGCTCATTAATTCATTCCTTTAGAAAGGACTAAACAGTTGTGACAAAGAGACATCAAAATGCAATGACTAAAAAAAAAAAAATGATAGAAGTTTGTTTCTTTCCTCATGTCACAGTCCAGTCTGGGTGTTCCAGGTCAGCCTGCAGCTCTGCTCCCCCCAGACATTCTGGGACTTTTTTCAACATGTGATTTCCTAGGTTGCTCTGGTTTTTACCAATCCAGCTATTGGGGACAGGAAAGTGTGGAAGTCCAGGGTCAAAAATGTCCTCTAAAACAAATAAGGCAAAATTAGACATAACAGTTGTGTTATATTCCAGTAGTGGGAGCTTGGTCACCACTTGCAAAGGGCCTGGCAGGGCATTCCACTGCTGGGGTGCCACAGACTTAAGTGCAGCTCTCTTGCTTTAGCAGAAGGGAGAATGGATTTGGTGGACATACAGGAGTCCCTGCCACCATGGATAATAGGGGCATTGTATTCCTGCATTTATATTAATTGTGTCAAATGACCTGACTGATGGACTTTGATTTCTTCTGATTTGTAGATGAGCCCATGGATTCTACAATGGATGATGCTGTTGGGGGTGACTTTGCGTTAATAAATAAATTGGATATACGGTGTGATCTCAAAACGCTTGGTGATGGCCTCAAAGAGAGCTTTGAGAGTGAAGACATGAAAGGAAAAAACTCCAAGAAAGAAGAATCTAGTGAATTAATTCAGTCACAAGATATAGAAGAGAAGTTGGGCTCTGGTGAACCATCACATTTGGTTAAAGTTCATACAGCTCCTAAGCCAGGTAGTGAAAGTCTGGTGTCCAGACATATTAACTGCTTTTCTCTTTGCTTGAGTCATTGCAAACCCTGGGCCCTTCCATCACCCAAAAAGATAAATTACTTATGAAATCTGTAAAATAGAACACTGCTTCGTACAACTTATTATTATCTGGATTTAGGTGGCCAAATCATGTCTTTTAACACTACTTAAAAAGCCTGAAATAATAGCCTTATCTCCAAATACAGACATTTTAAAAGAGTTGCATGTCTCCTTACTACTTTAGGGCCTTAGAGGTTTGAGAAACAGATTTTTGTCAGTGGAAAAGTATTGTGATAAACATTCTTATTTTTGGCAATGAGACAACAAATTGTAGGTATTATGTCCCAGACACAGACATTGCAAAATTCTTCAGTTTGTATTCCTTTATATAATTATGATAAATTTTAAAATGTCTAGATTTTGATGTTTAACTTTGCCTTTAATAGGGTAAGATTTTTTTTCCATATTATCACTTATAAAACAATTAGGCTTAAAAAATGTATCCAACATTAAATGGGTCTGTATGTGTGTATGTATGTGACTACTTCACATTATTTCATAAAATGTGAATTCTTTAGATGGCTTCAGTTCTTGAATTAGTTCTTATACTTACTTACACAAAGTGCTAATAGTCATGGATGCTTGACAAAACGATCCAAGGAAGAGATTTTCAGTACTGTTTTACTTTTTCTTGCCTAAATTGTGTTACACATGTTAAAGCACAAAAATTTTCCATTGCACTTTTATTGAATAGTTTCTTATGTAAGGCTTTCATGGTATTCAAATTGATGTTGGTCTGAGATTTCATCCTAATTAGTAAGAATAGTTCAGTAAAATATTTTGAATGATTTAGACAATTTCTTTTAACTCTTACTCTCTTGGGCAATAGGGTCAGTTCTTTTATTTTTATTTTTTATTATAAAAATTACAGTTTGTCAGATTTTAAAAATCTTTGTTACGGAGTATTTCAGACACAGGCAAGTGGAGGATGAATAGTGTAATGAACTTCCGTGTACTCTACCCTCATTTGAAATAGTATGGACTTCGCGTAGCCACTCTGGTTTCGTCTATACCCATGTCTGGTTCCCTCCTCCCAGTAGTATATTGAATTAAATTCCAGACATTATGCCACCCTTTATTTCAGAATGCATATCTAAAAGACAAGAACTTAAAAAAAAAACATATTCACCATGCTATTATTACACCTAAGTAAAATCCCTTTATGCCATTGAATATTCAGTGTTCAAATTCCAATTTTTAAACATTTGTTTCTGTCAGGATCCAGAGGATATCCACATATTGCAATTGGTTGATACAGTTTTTAAATCTCTTTTGATCTAAAGGTTCCTCTTCCATCGTTCCCTCTGTTTTACTTGCAGTTTTCTTGTTGAAGAAACTGGGTTTTTGTCCCACTCTCTGTAGCTGAGCAGTTGTGTCTGCAATGCAGTTTAACCTGTTCCTCTGCCTGCCTGTAAATGGATAGTTGGAACTATAGCCTTGAACTGGTTCTGGGCTAAATTTTCTTTTGTTTTTTGGAGAGGGGCAAGTCTTAGATTCAAGTCTGAGTTATTTATTTGAGGATGGGTAAGATTATTTCATGGGTAGCTGTATGGTCTTTCAGGAGAGGTAATAATGTCTGGGTCCCTCTCTTTTTGTTAGTGCTGATAGTCATGGATGTTTGATGCCCAAATCCATCCATTCATTAGATATTCTAATTCTGTCATTCATTATTTACTGACTGGAATGCTTCCTTAAAGAGAAACTTCCTCTCACCTATTTGTTTCCCATAAAAGCTCATAGCAAAGGCAGAATAAATTCTTGATTCTTTTTATTTACCTTTTTTCAAAATAACATCTTCTAACAGTGACCGATTAGGTGTGTGTGTTTTTTTTTTTGGTATCATTGTGAACTCATGAATCTAAACGTATCGCAATCCATTGCTTCTGTGAGAGTTTCTTTAAGTTTGCTTCTGTGTTTCTGAGTCCTTTTAACATAATCCTAGTGGTGTTTGACAGCTTCCTTGCTATTTCATATGACGTGATGCTCCTGGATCAATCACCATGTGAAGAAACAGACTTTTCTTTTAAGCCACTCTGGTTCCTTTTAGTGGGAAGTGGCATTTGGAGATCACAAACCAGACTCAGGGTGCACATTATTGCCGCTGGCTTCATCATTGTTTTCTAGGCCTTTTCAGTGAACAGACTTATGGGGTTATGAGTTCATATTGATACTTCCAGTTCCAAGTCAGGACTGTAGCATTTTTATCTTTTTCCTTTTTTTTTTTTTTGGTTTTACATTTATATATTTTTTTTACACTGAGAAACTTGGTTCTCACGGACACTGGGGACTGTTAGAACATCAAGCAGTTACTCATTTGCTATATGGTTACACAACAGTTTTATCATAACAATAACCTTACCTCCAGCAGTATGATTACTAAAACATTAAAAATTTTTACAGCTTTTTTTCCTTAGGATATCCCTCACTAAGAATCCAAGGCTATTTTAAAATCTTTGGATTTTCTCTGGAACCTGCATTTCCATTCTATTTAAAAAATATCACAAGGATATTCCTTTGGGCTTAGTTAGAAATTATGCAGGTCTACTAAACTCTATTCAAATCACCTGGGACTAATCTGGAATTCTTGAGTTGCTTTGAACCTCTGTGGAGGCAGGGTTGCTGTGGTGTCGTGTCGTGATTTTCCACTGATGATCTGTTTCCATTCTGTTGAAAGTTATTTATTGATCTGGGAGATCTGTATCCCTTAAATATGCTGAAATCCTAATTTCTTGTTCATTGTAGTTAGTTATGTGGTAGTATGTAGAGAAAAACATAAGGATTGCTTAGTCCAGTGAATTAATTAGTGTAAAAATGACATAGGTAGTCTTTTATAAAATTATAGACAATTTGTGTTTTAGTTCATTCTGTGTATTTTTTAAAATTCATTAATTTTAAAACTTTGGTTAGGACATGTAGTTTTCAGTAACTATAGAAAATGCCGGGTTTTCTTTTACTTATTACTATTTATTGAACGCCTTATATAGGTAAAACATTTTAGGTGTTGGTGATGCAAATAATAGCTAGTAATAATAGGTAACCCTAATTGAAAGGTAGATACTTTTTTAGAAGCTGCACATGCATTAATTCAGTTTATCCTCACATGAACTCTATAGGTAGGACTGGTTTTTGTCTTTCTTGTACAGACAAGGAAATTTGCCCAGTGTCATGTAGCCAACTAACAGAGCTGGTCCATGACCTCAGGCAGCCTGTGTCAGGGCGCCTGCTCTTAACTGTTGTGCCTCTCAGAACAAATTGGAGAAAAGATACAGTCCCTGGCCTACGAAAATTAATTCTATAAGGCAATAGAGTAATAATGATCAATTATAGAATCAGTTTTTTGTTACCTGGTTGTTAGACTTAAAGTCTTTTTTAAATAGGTAAACTTTACTTTTAGTTAAAAAACTTGTTAGTGAAGTTGTGATATGATTTCAATTATTTGTGAACTCACTGTTTTCTCATCCAGATTTGTTTCTTTTGATCAGTTCTTGGTCTCTGGCAAATCCTTCAACCAATCTAGGTCTTAATTTTCTTCCCTCTAAAAACTGAATTTGCTAGTCATAAACTTTCCTTTTGCTGACTTTTATGTGATTTGTGAATATGGTGTTTTGAGATCTTGGAATAAATAGTTTATTTCTTTACTTTGTTAATAGCTTTTTTTTTTAAGAAAGACTAATGTTCATTGTTAGAGAATTTGGAGAAAAGACAACACTGTAAAAAAAGAAAAGGAAAATCCTTTCTCTTTTTGTAAATTCAAGTCAAATGACTGTTAACATGGTGTCATTTCTTTCCAGGCATTTTTCTAAATATTTTTAATGTATGTATTTATACGTAACTGGAATTATTTTTAAACATTTTATAGTGAGAAAGCCTCTAAAATTTCAAAGCATTAAAAATGGCTGTATGATATTCTGTTGCTTAGCTATTCTAAAGATTGTGTAAATATTCTATAATTGGGCATTTAGGTTATTTTGAGGTTTTGTTTGTATTCATCATTATTTGCCTTTATCTCTTATGATTTTCCCAGGATAGATTTTTTGAAGAAGAGTTATTAGAATAAAGACTACTCATTAAAAGTTGTACTTTATAATAGTTAAAATTTTTATATTTTAAAGGGCTGTCAGTTTGATATTTGATCTTTTAATTAGAACAAAATTCTGATTAACTAGAATTGAACTAATGAGACCCAAACACTTGCAGTGTTTGGAGAGAGACACAGAAATCTTCAAATAACAAGGATTTTTTTTTCACTAAAAAAACCTGCCAGAGTTTGTTCTGGGATCAGTACTCATTTATACACATGGTTCCTAAGTATTTAATATTTATCAATTTCACCAGTGCTTTCAGAGAATGTCCCTCAGAAATGTTGGCCAGATACAGCATTGTTTTGAAACAGAAGATATTTGATTATATTCTTCCTACTTACAAAGGCAGAGAAGTAGATGAATGTTTTAAAAGAAGATTTTCAACAGTAAGAGCTACCTTAATAAGTTTCCATGATTATTTACCTTTTTTTGGCAACTCATGCTTCTAAGGTAGAATTTTAAGATTAACTTAGAGCCTTATACCAGTATCCTCTGAAACATCCACCTCAAAGCTAGCCTAACTGTTGGAACTCTTTGGACTTACTCTGTAGAATCTTTGAGACTCTCGAAAAAACATTTCTAGAGTCGAATGTGACTGGTCTAATATTTTGAATTTCTTCTTAGGCAAAGGGGCTGATTTGAGTAAGCCTCCATGTCGAAAAGCAAAGGAAATCCGGAAAGAAAGGAAAAGGTTAAAACTCATGCAGCAAAACCCAGCCGGAGAACTCGAGGGCTTCCAGGCTCAGAGTCAGCCACCATCTTTGTTCCCACCAAAGGCTAAATCTAACCAGCCCAAATCCCTTGAAGATTTAATTTTGGAATCTTTACCAGAGGATGCATCACACAAGTTAGAGGTACTTGGGAAGATTTTTGTTTTTTGTTTTATTTTTTGGTTTTTATGGGTACCTGGTTTATTTTTGTTGTAGGTAATAGTAATCAGTTGATATTTTGCTAATTAAATAATGAGAAATTAAAGAGAGTTGAGATAGAGTAGCATTTGTTTTGCTAAGTTAACTGCTATATTGAAGAGAAATCTTTTTTTAAAAAGATTTTTTGAAAATAGTTTAGGCAGTTGCCTACTAAAGTTATGAAAACAGTTTTTACTTTAGCATGTTATTTTATGCAGAGTCTTCTGGATTTTGTATCTCTTGAAATTTAGTAATTAAAGTGTCAAAGAAAAATACTCCTTAAAATTTTATTTTTGGCAGTTTGGATTTAGATAGCAAAAGAGAATCACACTAGACAAATTACTGTTTTACCCATTATAATATTCTGATCTTGACCAAGGCAGCAAATGACGTCACATATGTAAGACAGTAGTTAGGAATTATCTAAATGGTGCTAAATTGTACTACTAAAATGCCCTCTCATTAATGCCCAAACCAATTTAGGCATTATATGAATACTTCTAGAGCCAAATTCCTTCTTTTTTTCCAAATTGATTTATATTTCTAGATCAAATCTAGATTTCTCAGTATTAGTTTCTCATATATAAAGTAGTTCTAAAGTATTAACCATAATGATTTTCTCATACCTGATTAGTAATTGGTTAGCCTTTGAATTTATAGCTTACTGTCATCTAAGATATCACTTATCACTAAAGACCGATACTAAAATTTAACTTGGATGCATTCTATACCTTAGGAAAATATTATCAGACATAAATTTTAACTTTTTATAACTCCTCAGCTACTCTGATTTGATAGACTTTTTTCCTTCAGAAATTGTAAAGGGATTTATACCCACTATATAAAATATTTTATGAATTCTTTTGATCATAAGTAGTGTATTCAGGGAGCCAAGCACACCTCATGTAGCAGTTTCATGGTAATACATTTTACTTTTTTATTGTAATGATATCCAGGATGTATAAAGAGATTTGTTATCCACTGGGTGTCGCTCTTTCTTAACGGAAGACTTCTCATGGCACACATGAAAAGTTTTTAGTTATGCCTTCATGTGTTGCATTTGATTTTCTGTTTTACTATTCTGCTTTGCTACACATTTTATCTGGTTAGTAAATAATTAATGTTAAAATAAAAGCCATTACTGTGTGCAATTACTCTTTTAAACTCATCTTCATTTTACATATGAGTAAACTAAGGCACAGAGTGATTACTTTTCTTGACCAGGATGGGGACATTAGAAGAGTTGAGCAAGGGAGATCTGACTTAAGAGTTATAATTCTTAGCTGTGCTATGAAATAGGAATACTTTGTGAGGGTTGTCTTTTGTACTTACGAAACAAAGTTGTAAGTTTAGAATTAGCAATGATGAATGAAAGAGTACAAAATATATATTCATATTTTTAGTCTGACTAAAGTTCATGTGACTTTAGTCTGACTGACTAAAGTTAGTGATGGTGAGTTATATACAACTGAAATTAAAGAGTATTTACTTGTGTTTGTGTCATGAGTGCCAGTTTACAGTACAGGCAGGCTTATATAATTCAGTCATGAAAGCTGAGGCTTAGAATTTAGAGGGGATCCTCCTTTGCCTTCTTAATGAGTCTACAAGTTACAGCTTTTTAATTTATTTGCTAACTGGTTGATTTTTAATGTTAAAATATGTTTATGCTTTAATATTTGTTTTGGAGCTTCTTTTTTTGGGTGACAGTTACTGGTAATGCATATTCCATGGAATGAGTGAATTAATTAATGAACATTGTTTTTTTAACTCCTTCTGAAGGTGAGGCTGGTGAGATCATCTCCACCAAGTTCTCAGTTCAAAGCCACATTTCAAGACTCTTACCAGGTCTATAAACGTTACCAGATGGTTATTCACAAGGACCCACCTGATAAACCAACTGTGAGCCAGGTCAGCAGGCCAAGTGTAATTTTTCTGTACAAACAGAACTTTCCCTTCCATTTTATATCATGGTGTGAAATCTTGGTTTATTTGTGGTACATTTTATTTATATTCAATTTGCAGCATATTTGCCAAGAGATAGGACTATAAATTACTGGACATTCTGAAAGTGCAAATTTTACCTAGTGCCATGTTAAATGCCTAGTCAGAGTGGAAAGTAGCATGTAAAATTATCTTTATTTAAAGTCACTATGTTTAGATGCATTTAATAAATAGAGCTCTAAATTAAAATATGGCATTTTAATTTAAATGTAAAGCAAAAAACTTTTTATTTTTGTGGTAGGTATACTTTATCCAACACAGTTAAAATGCTTTTTTCATATTTAAAAGTCATATGCAGAAAGAGTTCATACATAATAGCTAAATTATTTTTTAATGTACTGCTACGCACAACTGAGTGGGACTAGAAGAGTAAGATAGTAGAATTTTTGTTTTTGGTTTTTTTTTTTTTTTTGGGACAGAGGGGCACTCTGCTGCCCGGGCTAGAGTGAGTGCTGTGGCGTCAGCCTAGCTCACAGCAACCTCAAACTCCTGGGCTCAAGCGATCCTCCTGCCTCAGCCTCCTGAGTAGCTGGAACTACAGGCATGCGCCACCATGCCCGGCTAATGTTTTCTACATATTTTTAGTTGGCCAATTAATTTCTTTCTATTTATAGTAGAGACGAGGTCTCACTCTTGCTCAGGCTGGTTTCGAACTCCTGACCTTGAGCGATCTACCTGCCTCGGCCTCCCAGAGTGCTAGGATTACAGGTGTGAGCCACAGTGCCCGGCCAAGATAGTAGAATTTTTTGATGGACCTCCTCATATGCTTAAGATTTTATAAAGGAAATGACCCAAGAAAAATTTGTGAGGGGAAAAAGCTTAAAACACCTTATATAAGTAGAGGTGGAAAAGTAGTGGCCGTGACGTCAGTTAGCAGCAACATTGACTCTAGTGTATGCAGGGAACTGCTATAGGTAGATAGAGAAATAAATAAAATCAAGCAAAAACAAATTGTCCTGGCTTTTATGAGTTTAAGATTTTCGTAAGTTTCAGTATAAAGTGAGCATTTCAGGCTCTGTGCCAGCCATCCCATTCCAGGGTTTCTTCTTTTTATGACAAATTCCAGTGCTGAGCTTTGGAAGTGAATTTGCGGAGATCTTACTCTAGCCTCACCTTCAGAAGCACATCATCAGTTAGAGATGTTTCAATGGAATTTGCTTGTATTTTGCTTGCTCTGAAGGTGAGGTTAGTACCTGTCTCCTTTGAGGACCCAGAGTTCAAGTCGTCCTTCAGCCAGTCCTTTTCTTTATATGTCAAGTATCAAATGGCCATACACCAAGATCCGCCTGATGAATGTGGGAAGACTGAGGTACCGTTCATTGAATGTTTTTTCTGTGTTGATGAGGTTGTCGATGAAGAAGCATAGTATAGAACCTTCTTATGCCATTTTCTTATCTGTCAAGTAGAGTTGATGATCTTTTCAGCATATATTACTGAACTTTTACGAAAACAAGTCATACACTTGAGCATTTTAAGTCCTTAGAAGAAAAGGATTGCAAGTTCAGGGTATGTTTTTATTCCGTGTTCTCTCTAGGAACCTGAATGTAGTGCATTTATAAGTCAGCAAACATTTACTGAGTGCCCATTGTTTGCCAGACTGTGTGCCACAGAACAAAGGGAAGAGTCTCTGTCTTCAAGAAATTGATAATCAAAAGGGAAAGACAGACCATAATAAGCAAAAATATCTTAAGAAGTGCATGGAAAAGAAATATGTATACCTGACCTGCCAAACATCATAGCTTAGCCTGCCTTAACCTTGTTTAAAACACTTAAATTGGCCTGTGGTTGGGCAAAATCATCTAACACAAAGTCTGTTTTATAATAAAGTGTTAAATAATTCATGTAATTTATTGAACACTATACTGAAAGTGAAAAGCAGAACAATTTCGCACCATTGTAAGGTTGAACAGGCATTAAGTCGGAGACTGTGTGTTGAGATTATTGTAGACAGCATCATTTAACAAGCATTTGTTGAGGGGCTATCTTTCCTAGGCTGGGGATATTGAGGTGAATGAGATAGTATAGTTGTCACAGTGGGACAGTGACGTGTTTAATATGCCAGGTACAGAAGAATTAGAGTTTTGATTTTTTGTTTGCTTTTATTTTTTTTTAATGACACAGGATGTGTAAGCTAAAAAGAGAGGATTAATAAGGCAGGAGTTAATGTTGCGTGTTCCCTGAGAGAGGACTGACTTCCTAAGTCTCCCAGAGAATTCTAGCTTAAAGTATGGTCTGTAGACCAGCAGTATCAGCATCATGCTGGCACGCAGAATCTCAGGCCTACTGAACCAGAATCTGCATCTGAAACCAGGTCTCCAGTGATTTATATGCACATATTAGTTGGAGAAGCTCCATCCTAGGGTTCCCCATTGAGACATACGGCTGTTGATAACCACATCTGCAGACCGTAGGGATTCTGCTGGGGCCAAGGAGCACCCTTTGATATTCTCAGGGTGTCCTACTCCTTTCTGAACTTTCCTTCTAGTTTCTGCTCTGGAGATTCTGGCTTTGTACGTGTCTGCTTAGCAGGTGTGACTAGCTGGGCCAAAAAACCCTGACATGGTCTAGTATGTTTACTTAGAGACTCTTCCCCAGAGGCTTTAGGCCTTAGGCAGTAGGATTAATAGGGAAAGTCAGCTTAGGGTGGGACTGGAGGTTAGAAAGGTGACGTCTGAGTCAAGTCATGAGTGATGAGTAAGTGTTCATCAGGCCAAAAAGGGAGAAGATCATTCTGGGCAACAGGACTAAGGTTTCTCTCTCCATTTACTCGCCCTACCACCATGTTTTTTTTCCTTTTGGTATCACTGTGGGCTCATGACTTTTAAAAAATTTCGAAGTATTGTAATCGATTGCCATCTTTTTTTAATGTTCAAATTGTCCCAGTTTGGCCAGTAGGATTCCTCTCAACCATGAAAGGTTGTCCCAGTATTGGTGATGTGAATTTTGATCACTGTATTACAGTGGTGACCACCAGATCTCTTCATTGTAAGGCTTTCCCTGTGTGATTAGCAAGTAGTCTGTGGGAGGGGTACTTGGGCTCAGAAGAGTATCTTTCCCACCAGCCTTTCATCTAATGGTTTTAGATATTCATGATCTTTGGATCAGTTATTTCATTGGTGCTCGTGGAACAGTGATTTGTTTAGCTTTATCTTTTTTTTTTTAAGTTTATTAATGCATTCTTTTTTTAAAAAAGGTGGTAGGGAGGGGACTTTTCTTAATCAACTAGAGCTAAACTGTAGTTTCTCCTAAGAAAGCAGGGTAAATGCTGAATTCTTTTTTCTCTTCAGTTGCAAATTTTAGAGTAAGGAGTCAGTGCCAAATTAGGACCCCCCTCTCCCTTTTTAAACTACAACTGTGAGACTCACGGATTTTTAAAATTGTGTAATCTCAATCATTATTCTATTTATTTATTTTTTAGAGACGGAGTCTCATTATGTTGTCCAGGCTGGCCTTGAACTTCTGGGCTCACCTGACTTCTTTTTGATAATAAAATTATCCCAAATTTGGCCAGTGCAAAATCCTTCAAGATGTCTCCCTGTCCTTTTTTGTTTCCTTTTTCCTTTTTCTTTTTTTCCGCCCCCTCAGCTCTCTCAGACCCCTGTGTCCTTTGGTAAACTCCTTTTAGTCTTGCGAGCCTTCTTTCTTCTGGAACAGAAGGATATTCTAGTCTCGTCTTGTGCATTTCCCAGCCCAGTCTTAGAACCAGCCCACTGTTTTCCAAGAAGTCTGGGTTCCTTATAATGAAGATTGGATTTAGAGACGAAGAGGAGTTGGTATCTGGTGAGCTCATCACTGCAGGGTAATCTTTGCTTATAGGACCTTTCAGTGGATGGAGCTAGGAAATGTATGAGTTTATGTTGAGATTTTTAATTCAAATGTAAGTTTGATACTTACATTTGACACTGCAGGGGTGTCTTAATTTTTCTGGTTTTATATTTCTCTTTTTGTGTTTCTAGATCACATTAATATAGTTATAAACTTGCTTTATATTATACATAAACTAGGTTCAGCATTATAATATCAATAACAATATTAATAACTAATGAGTAAAGTTTATGATTCTTTTGTGATTTTTTTTTTTTTAGTTCTTAGAATATGTCCCACTTAGATGTTCTAACAGAAGACTGTTTCAGAAGTCACGTGGAATTTATAGGGTTATGGTGCCAAACTGACTTATGTTCATTTATATCAGATTGTTTTCAATTTTGGGATTTACTTAATTTTAGTGTTTTAATAGGCATTACATTTGTGTGGTTCAAAAGTCGAAACTACATAAAAAGAGATACAATCAGAGAATTCTCCTTTCCATCCCCATCTCCTTCACCCTGTTCCCTGCTGTCTATTAATAACCATTTTTATTAGTGTCTGGTTTATCCTTTTGGGGTTTTATGTTTTTGTAAAAATAACCAAACATATTTGCATAGTCTTATTTTTCCTCCTTATTCTCACCCATGAAAACATTCTGTGCATACTCTTTGATACATTTATTTTTTTTCCTAAAGGCATATCCTAGGGCTCACAATTACATCATGTCATATTGTTATAATTAATATGTTTAAATGAGTTAATGAGAAAGAGAAGGGCAGGGAAGGAAGGAAGGAAAGAAGAAAAGGGAGAAGAGGGAAGAAAATAAATAAAGGGAGAAAGGGAAAAACATCATTGCTTTTGAAGGTTTGAAAATTGATAAGTAAAAGTAAAAAAGATATTAGGAAGAAATGTCTTATTTTGGATAACTTCTGTGATTGTAGGCTGAAGTTTTTATAAGGAATTTTGTGTTTCTATATTGTATATGTGTGTATATAATATTGTAGTCACATTATTACAGAATTAAAGGAAATTTGATTTCAATTTTAAGAGACATTTATTTCTGTCCTTCCTTTTTTTGATGAGGTCAAGTCTTTTACCTGAAGTATGGTGAGGTAGGATGAAAGTAAGCGTGGCTTGAGTTACTTGCTTCCAAGTCACTGTGTGGCTGCGTATTGGGATGTATCCAGTTCCACGCAGGGAGGGCCCTCTGGTGGGGTCATTGGTATCGACCCCTCATCACTGCCTGTGGCCCCTGGGGCTGGGGCGTGCAGGGTGGGCAGCTTCTGCTCGTGACTCATGGCTCCCCTCACTGTTCTCCTTCCACAGTGCGGACTAGAACTCTTCTTGAGCTGTTTGTCCCGTGGCTTTGCTGTCTGCAGCAGACACCTGCCTGCTTCTAAAAAAGGTCCTATGGAAGATCTATACTACAAAGGGATTTCCTTTTGTGAGCATGCCATTGCCATCCAGTTAAACAGAGTAAACTCATCAGGCCCCATGGTCACCTCTGTTCCATGTTTTCATTCTTCTGTGTCAGACATTCACAGATAGTAACAAGAACACAAGATGGAAGATGGACATAGTTCATCACTTGCTGGGTGTCTTTGTGAGCGCTCTTCCGGCGTAGACCGCGGAGCATGTCATCCTCGCTTCTGTTCGTGTTGTTTGAAACACAGCACTCTTTGAATCCGTGGAGGAAGCTAGTGGAAACGTTATCCTAAGGCCGCATGTGCTCAGTTGAACATGAGGACTGTTTTTCTCCATTTGTTGATAGATATATAATCATGATGTTTACAGTGTTCGTCACCATTTTGTGTTTTAAAGAAATCTATAAAAGGCTTTAAAAAAAGATTAGTAAACTTAATTTTTAGAATTATTTTAGGATTTTTTCAAAAAGTTTAGCTGTTATTTTGAAGTCTTATCCCTAGGATTAATAAGTAAATCTGAATTATATATTTTTATTTTTACTTTAATTTTTAAAAAAGTTTAAACTTGAAAATTTCAGGCCTTCATGGGGCTGGAGGTAATAGTATCAACTTGGGCACTGTTGACACTTGGTCAGTCTCATTTCCTCTTGCCACTTTTGTTTGCTGGAGTATCTGAAAACAAGTCCCTCATATCATGATCCTTTATACTTGTGAATACTTTGTTGTTGTCTTATTTTTTTTTAGAGACAGGGTCTTACTGTGTTGCCCAGGCTGGACTCAAACCCCTGGGCTCAAGTGATCCTCCTGCTTCAGCTTCCCACGTAGCTGGGACCGCGGGTGTGCACCACTGTGCCTGGCTTGTTGGTGGTTTTGATTCCATCGTTTGATCTTGTGTGAATTTAAAACTTGTAATGACCAAGGTTATTTCATGCTGTTGTGCCTTCTTTCCCAGAAAGCACTGTTTTTTAAATTAGTTCAGAGAACTTCTTGTCAAAGACTGAAATATAAGGAGACCACTTACGTGGGTTACTTATTTTGGGGAGAGTTATCTTACTCGGGCATATACAATTAGACAGTGAGCGTGGAAAAGGTCATGATGGGTCCATTCCGACCCCATGGAGATGGAGGGAGAGGGAAGCATCTGCATTACTGTCTCACTGCAGCCACCAGGGGGTGCTGGAGGTCTAGGCTTGTGTGGCTTGTGCAAGTTGTGTGTTCACAGTCCAAGAAGTACGAATAAATGCTTTGCTTTTCTTTTTCTCTTTTAAAAATAACCTCTATTTTATAGATGATAAATGCTTTTCTTTTGCCATTTTGTTGTAAGTAATTTTCTCTGAGATATTGAAGTGATAATTACAAGTGACTCTTTGCTCGTTAAAGGATTTAAATATTTTCTGGAACTTAACCTAGAGAAGCTTTCAGCTTCATTTTGACTTTTTTTTTTTTTTTTTGGAAACAGAGTCTCACTCTGTTGCCCGGGCTACAGTGCCGTGGCATCAGCTTAGCTCACAGCAACCTCAAACTCCTGGGCTCAAGCAATCCTCCTGCCTCAGCCTCCCGAGTAGCTGGGACTACAGGCATGCGCCACCATGCCAGGCTAATTTTTTCTATATATTTTAGTTGGCCAATTAATTTCTTTCTATTTTTAGTAGAGTCGGGATCTCGCCCTTGCTCAGGCCGGTCTTGAACTCCTGAACTCAAACAATCCGCCCGCCTCAGCCTCCCGGAGTGCTAGGATTATAGGCGTGAGCCACCGCGCCCAGCCAATAGTTTCACTTTCTGTGTGTTTACTTTCTCAGTGTATCACAATTGACATTCTCCTTCAATTATACAGAGACCACATAATCACATACAGGCATTTACAGTAAAGTTCTTGGAAACTGTGGCTTTAGGCGAAACAGTGTATGAAGAAACCCATTTACCATCAGCTAATTGATATAAACAGGACCTAAGTTATACAGGATATTTCTTGTGTGCATCTTTGGGGTGAGGAGGAAACCAGAAGACCCAGAGCAAACCCATGCTCACATGGGGAGAACATACCAGCTCTACATAGTGTCTCTGGCCAAGAAGTGATTTTTTCCCCTTCATCAATGTTACAGTGAAATCGTGATGAATGAAAGGATGCTTTCCCAGGACTTGCTGTGCTACAGGTTGAGTATCCCTAATCTGCAAATCTGAAATGCTCTAAAATCCGAAACTTTCTGAATGCTGACGTGACTCTCAAAGGATTGGAGGATTTTGCATTTTTGGATTAGGTTTGCTTAATATTTGTAAGTACTTAACTCTAAATTTGAATGAAGGCAAGCTCTGAACGTTTTGAAATTATATATATATATATATATATGTATATATATATATTTGTTTTGTTTTGTTTTGAGATAAGGTTTCTCTCTGTCGCCCCGACTAGAGTGCAGTGGCATCATCCTAGCTCACTGCAACCTCAGACTCCTGGGCTCCTCCTGCTTCAGCATCCTGAGTAGTGTGCCACCATGCTGGGCTAATTTTTCTGTGTTTTATAGAGTTGGAGTCTTGCTCTTGCTCAGGGTGGTCTTGAACTCCTGACCTCGAGCTCTGCTCCCAAGTTGGCCTCCCAAAGTGCTAGGATTACAGACATGAGCACTGTGCCCAGCCTAAAAAATATTTTTAAGGACAGGGTTAACTTACTTGAATAAAGTAAAGGGCTTAAGCAATTATTTGTATAATTCAATCTAAAAAGCCACTTTTTATGAGTAACCCTTAAGTCAGGGCACAGTGATGTATTGTAGTCTGCCTCAGGGTCTGAGACAAGACATTTGTTACTAATAGTTAAATTAGAAAGCTTTTGAATTACCTACTTAAATTAATTGGAGCAGATGCATTGCTGTATCTCTAGAATGTTACTTTTTGGGGAGATCCCAAGAGGTGAAGTTAAAGCTATCACTGGAAATAGTTTTCTTAAAGTTTCTTTTGGTCACCAGTTTTTCTAAAACTTGTCTCAGATCACAAAATTATGGCATTATACAATATTAGAGGTGATTATATAGATTAACTTCTCTTCTTTTAAAGAATTAATTTGCCCAAGGTAATGTGTGGTCTGTGGCAGAACAATGTCTAGAAGTTTCAGTGCTTTTTACCCTAGACCATGGTGTTGCTATTTGAAAGAGTTAATGTGGGCCTAAAAATTAATATAGAATAACTGACATCAGCAAATGAGATTTTCAAGGTAAGCAGATTTTCTGTATAATTGAAACATTTTTATTGCTAAGATATTATGTACACTAATAATTTAAAATGGCAGTCTTCCCCAAATGTATTGTTTTCTTCCCGCCTTCTCAAACAGAATGCTGAGCAGGTCTTGCCTCTTGATAATGGCTCTCATATTCCCTTAGGAATATTGTTCTGCTCCTGCTGTATTTCAGTGTGCCATGTGCCACTGCTTTTTCTTTAAAGTTACTCCATTGTAATCTTTTATCTTTCTGGCTGTCAATTCTTACTGTTAGCTTGTTTAGTATTAGCATTTGTTTTCTTTCTAATTTGTAGTTTTTAAAATGTGTTTATTAAAATATTATGGAGCATCTGCTATGTGTCAGGTGCTATTCAAGAGGCATTTGGTACAGTTAGCAAATCAGTGAATAAATCAGGTAATGATCAAGGCTGGGCATGGTGGCTCACACCTGTGATCCTAGGACTTTGGGAGGCTGAGGTGGAAGGATCACTTGAGGCCAGGAGTTTAAGACCAGCCTGGGCAATGTAGTGAGACCCCATCTCTAAAAAAAAAAGAAGCCCCAAATCCCTTGTTCTTATGGGCTTATGTTCTGGAGTAGGGGGATGGTCACTGATAGTCATTAACCAATAAGCCTAATAAATCAGTAAATTATGTCATGGGTTGGCAGAGGGTGTTACGGGAAAAGTAAAGCAGGTATAGAGGAGGGTTGCAAGTGTTGGTTATTGGCTTGGAAACAAGATCAGCAAGTTTATTGTTAGTAAAGTTACAATCAAGAGGAGAATGGGAAAAAGAGCTTGAGGGATTCTTCCGTGAGTTGGGCAAATGAGCATTAGGAAATACCTTTTTGATTCCTCATTTTAACCTTTATTATTTTCTCTGGGGGTTTTGTGTTTGATTTGAATGTCTAAAGTTCTGCAGTAGCTCGATAATTGACCTCCATTAATGTGTAACTTAATATAAGTATAATAATAACTATTACGGTTAATTTGTACATACTTGTATTATTTTTTTTTCCCATGGCCTGGACAATAGTTCACTTACATTGTTTTTTGAAAGTTGAGGAATGAGACAGTGAAATGGAATGTTAGGTGTCAAATGGAATGTTTGGCATGAAATGGATGTTGATTCTTGATTAACCACTTGCCTGAGAACAAATGTGCCCAGTGAGAAATTATTTGAATTGAATGGTATGAAGGTGGTACCAGTACTACCAAACAGCGCTTGCTGTGTTTACAGTCCCACGCATTTTGGGTCAGAATGTTGATGCTGCGAAGGCTGAGTAAGATCAAGAGTGAGAGTGTGAACTCTGATCAGTCATTTCTGCTGCAGATCTCAGCTTCCCACTTATTACTGTGGGCTTTGAGCAGGTTCCTGATTCCTTAGTTTTCTTCACCAGGGTCCTCATTTGTAAACATGGGATGGGAGGTACTACAACAGGATTTGGTGTGATGATTAAATAAGATCATACTTGTGAAGGTGATTGCCCAAACAATAATTGGCTACACTTTAGTTACTAGGATATAAATGATGCTATACTATCAGGACCCAACAGAGATACTAAGGTTAAGGCAAACAAGTGATACTTCCGGTTACCCAGTCCGCATTTGCAAATGAAATTATCTTTTTTCTCGTTTTTTCTATTTTAGTTCAAATCAGTCCTTTCAAAGGAAAAAAATAATATTCAAAACCATTCAGTTTGGCTCATCAACATGTAATTTTAGTCTTTAAAATAAGGATTTTTAATACTATTTCGATTCATCCTACTATACCACATAAAACCTGGAAAAGGTATTATTTGGGGAAGGATTTATATGTGTTGTTTGTTTGTTTTAAAAGAGACGGGGCCCCACCATGCAAGTGCTATCATAGCTCTCACTATTGCCTGGAACTCCTGGGCTCAAGTGATCCTCCTGATCTTCCTGCCTCAGCCTCCCAAGTAGCTGGGACCACAGGTGCACACCACCATGCCCGGTGGCTATATGTGTATTTCTTAATTGGTTTACCTGGAGCTGAAGATAAAGGAACTATAGGTTATCCCTGTTTTTTTTTTTTTTTTTAAACTCAGGAGGTAGAGATTCTTGATTATACTTGGAATAGATTTCTCCTTTTGATAAATTAGCTATATTGGGTTACTGTAATCCATAATATACTCTGTGCTTGTTACACCAACTTACGAAAGTACCATGCCAGAATCTGAGGAAATACAATGCCCAGCATGGTGCCTGGAATGGAGTGGAAGCCCAGTGAACATTTCCTTGAATGAATGAACAGCTGAGTTGACTGTTTTTAAGAAACAGCTGGAGAAAGAACTCAGTTTTGCCAAATTTAAAGCTACTCAGGGAGAAAATAGTGTTCTCGAAACTTGTGACATGAAGCAAAAAGGAAAATTCAAATGATGTCATAAGCTTTTGACAGTTGTCCTGCTGTAGTAAGTACAAGCTGCTTTTAATTTCCTGAGTGAGAGAGTTGAGCAGTTTACCTATGAGTTAAGCACATTTTAGTGAGTGCAAAGCTCATGTGATAGAATAATCTTGCTGTGAGCACCATTTGTCTTCAGCTTTTGTATTTTAGGTCTGTTTTTTCCATTAAATCTGAGGAGCATCAAGTTTTATGACCTTCTGGTAATGACTTGACAAGTGAACAATACTACCTATTGATGACTAGTCTAAACAAGGAAAGTTTGTGTTTTTGCTGTGATCATTCATTTTATATGCCAAATAATTTTAGGTAACTGCTCGTATGATTAAAAGCAGTTGATTTTCATCTAGTCAGTAGTTAGTTATAAAAGTAAAAAACATGTACTATATGATTATCCAGAGCATCATCTGCCTTTAAGAATATATAAAAATAGGGAATATATTTATGTAGGCCTTTAAATATATATATATTTACATTTGTTGGCTTTTGTGTGACAGTCATTCAAGAAATTGCTCAAAATTTTATGCTTAGAATGGCTCCCATACTTCCTTCTCTTGGGCTTTGGAGGAATGCGATTCTTCTATTCAACCAATCATATAGACATTTAATTCCTAGCACGCTCCCGTCGCTGTGGTAGATCCTGGGGTTGCACAGATGAATAAGACATGATTCCTATGCATTTTAGCTAACATAAAATGAATTTTAAAATACTTCTAAAAGCTGCTTTTTACAGATTTGCATTGATGTTTAAAATCTTAAAATGTTAATATTAAAAATTATGGGAAATGTATGTACTTGTGGGAATATTTGTTCTGGGCAAATACCAGAGTCTTTCAAGAGGCATTTTATTACAGTTCTTTCCATGGCACTGGCTTGAGCATTAGCCCATTCACCAGGGATGTTATTGCGTAGGAACCAGAACTCTTAAAGGGGCAAAAAGGGGCCAATGATTGATTAATAGTTTGTATTGGATTTTTCTGACACTGTTGACAGCCATACTGGGTATTTTCAGTGAGGTTTTCTAGTAAGCACGGACTGAAAAAACAAGTCAGAGCTGTCAGGGACCATTGTTTCCTAAAATGAGCTTTGTGTAAAATTGATCCTGTAGAGTGTTAATAGATGTTACATGAAATTAAAAACAAACACACAAAAATCCCTGGTCATGGAGCTTTGGAAAGCACTCGATTAAATGGAATTAAAGAGTTTTTTATTTGTGAGTGCAGGAATTCTGAGAGTCTTTAATCAGTATCAATATACCTTGTAATTCTCTAAGGTAAGGAGGAAGAGAAGGTGAGGCAGCTATAGTATGTGACATTTTCCAAACCTGTTTGGCCACGGAATCATTTTTTTAGAGAGTATCTCAGGAGCCTGGCATGCCACAGGACACAAGCAGGGGAAAGCTGAAATCATTTTGCAGATAAAAAACCAAGGCCCAAATAATACAAGTGACTCACTCAAGGAGGTAGAGCTAGTGAGATTCCAAGCTGTCTAACTCTTAGAGCACTGTTCTTTCCACTGGCAAAAAGGAGACGTAATGCCTCAGAGGACATAGATTTAAATGTGTTAGAATGTAAATAAGGTTTTTGTGTCATCATTTAAGATTTACTGAAGCTTAGTTTTCTGTCCAAGGGTCTAGGTCTAATCAGTACAAGTGGTTAGTCCTTTCGGCTTCATTGCTGATAAGTGGAATAGAGAATACCTGTAAAAAATAAATTTAGGGAATTATAATACCTGAATCTGTCCATCTTATTACCCACTAATAGGGTAAACAAGATGTTCTCAAATGTTAGTTTTGACTCCTGTTAAGTGGAGATGTAATTCTTACTCTGTTAATGACTTTTTAAATGGGTGCTAGCTGTGTCTTTAGGCTGCTTTTGAAGGTTTCATTTTTCTGAAGTGAAATATGAAACAAAGAAACTTTCTTTTGTGGAATCAAATTAATTTCTAAGAGTTGTAGATTTAGGAGAGATACATGTTTAACATCAAACTTGGTCTTGCACTGCCTTAGAATAGCCGATTTAAACATTGTAAACATGTATCAGAAATTGTACGGGGTGGGGAGTCCAAAGTGTTATTTAACTGAAAATAATTTAGAGTCTTAACTGAATTAAGGCTTCCAAATTCCTGATAGAAGAATTTAGTATTTTACATTGAAGTGTGATTTAGATTGATAACTGAAAATTTTAAATAAAGATTTTATTAGATTATGGCCTACAACAGACCTATCCCTGACAAATTATAAGACAGAAGTATATTTTGTTAGTGCAAAGAAATTTTGAATAATTGATATGAACATTATTATATGAACATACATTATATGAACAATATGATTGAATAATTGATTGATATAAGACTTGGAATTTTCCTTTGGCAAATACAGACACCTCACTGATGGTCCTTGGTTTACAAAAAGAAAATAATGTGTGGTTTATCTTTGTAAAAATTGCCTTTTATGTTCAGTGTTTCCTTTTTCTTTAAAATATAGGAATTTAACCATGGTTACAAAAGGAAAGTCATTTCTGGAACATAGTGGCTTAAATTATCTGTTGAATATTTTGTGTTACAAAGATAAAGGAATTGATTATAGTTTTGCTGGGATCTTTTAAAAAAATTAGCAGTGTATATTCCTCAGTCCTTATTTCCTCCCACTCCACCCCTTGAATAACTCGGAAAAAGAAAGAGCTTACTAATAATAACTGATAGGAAGTCTCACTGCAGTTTTGTGCACTTGGAAAACTGTTTGAAGAATCTTGGTGAGCATTAAGGGCTTCTCTGGAGGGAACGAGAAGGTGTTGTGTTATGAGACAGTCTACCAATGATGAACAGAGTTATGGTACCAGGAGTGGTAAGAAAGAATGCTTTAAGAAAAGCAAGATCAGTAAGTGGCAGTAGCTTTGGAACATGAGTGGGAATCTGTGTGTATCTTTATTTTCTTTTTAGAGACCTAAAGGATTTTAAAAATGGTACTGATACCTTTTATGCCTGGATTCTAAATATAGACCATAATTCTTAAGTTTTTTGAAAAATTCAAGGCCTTGACAGAATAATTGTCAATGAGAATTTTTATGAATTCAAGTAAATCAAATTGATAGTTGTTAATATTGTTATAAACAGAAAACTTTCCTGTTAAGTTTGAAAAGCCAAGTATTAGGCAGTTTATTTTCAGTTATATTACATCAAGATACTTCCTAGAAGTAATCTTTAAAATTGATACAGAGAAAGATAAAGAGTATAGACTGGGCATGGTGGCTCAAACCTATAATTCCAGCATTTTGAGAGGCTGAGGTGGGAAGATCACTTGAGGCCAGGAGTTCGAGACTAGCCTGGGCAATAACAGTGAGA
This sequence comes from Lepilemur ruficaudatus, assembly GCA_963574885.1. Taxonomy (NCBI): domain Eukaryota; kingdom Metazoa; phylum Chordata; class Mammalia; order Primates; family Lepilemuridae; genus Lepilemur; species Lepilemur ruficaudatus. The sequence continues at coordinate 23,535 of CAUYRT010020231.1, forward strand.
CCTCGTCTCTACAAAAAATAAAAACATTGGCCTGGCATGGTGGTGTGCACTTGTAGTTCTAGCTACTCGGGAGGCTGAGGGAGGAGGATTGGTTGGAGCCCAGGAGTTCAAGGTTGCCTTGAGCTATGACTGTGCCACTGCCCTCCAGCCTGGACAACAGAATGAGATCCTGTCTCTAAAAATAAAGATAGAAAGAATATGGCTATCTTTGCCTCCACTTGTTTGTGAAATGATTAAGTATATTCCTATCTGTAAAATCAGTAAGATATTTTGTAAAGCATGTTAAATTTTTTAGTTTTCTCAATATTATTCCTGAATATCTTGAATAGGCTCTTTTCTTAAACTAATTAACTATACTCATTATTTCTTATTAAATAGTTCTATTCGTGTAGCCATGTTAAAAAAGTGGTATTAATGTGGACGACCATCTGTGGCCATAGTCCTTTTTTTAAAATAGACTTTATTTTTTTAATAGTTTTAGGTTGACAGCAAAATTGAGCCATAGTTTTTTCTTATACTGATCAGACATCATGGTAGTATTTATTTAAAGGAATCTGTCTCTACTATCAATTGCAGTGTATGCACAATATGTAGCTTGCAATCTCACATTTGCTTTTTTATAATTGTCTTTTTTCAGAGCATTACCGTTTGGACTGAATGTAACATGTATAATTTCATTATGAAAGAATTTACTTAAGTAACCAAAGTGAAACATGAAATGGCACTGGGTTTTACTGGCACACTAATAGAGAAGAGGCATTTTTTGAAATCTTTTTCATGTCCTGGGAATAGGAGTGTGAATGTGTGTCTTGTGATTTGTTATTCTGTTTTTACTGCTTTGGGATTGAAGGCTTTTATTTATGTATTTCATATTTTGGCAGCTTCAAACAGGACAAGAATTCTTAGGTCTGTTTTGAAAAAGCTGTGACATGAGTGTCGGACACATACACATACCAAAGATGTGTGTAAATTATTGGAGCTTGAAGGAGACGTTAGTTTTTTTAGAGAGTATATATATACTTCTCTTTATTTTTGTTTAAAGTAACTTCTGTCCTAATTAATGCATCAGTTACTATTTAACGTGAACTAATTATAAATTCAAAAGTATGTGTGTAATATAGTTAACATGCATTTATGGGGGAAAGTATAGAAACCCTATAATATCAAATTTCTGATTATAAAGTAAAAATTTACCATGCCTCATTTTTCTCCAGTTTGACGAATCTTTCAACTGGCACTTTTTACTCTTGGGAGGGAAGAGTAGGGGTTATCTTAGTTTGAGCTACTGTAAGAGAATTCGGCACCACAAAGCTTGCATTTTCAATTTCAATAAAATTATTTCTTTTATATCAGCATTATGAAAACTTAATAGTTTGGTATATCTTGCACTTTCAGAAAGTTCTCTTAATAGCTAATGTAATTGAACTGCATATTGATATTTAAATTAAGAAAAAATTCTCACAGTATCTGTTTTAATATATCCTGTCATCTAGGGCCTAGATGATATTAGTTAATTGCACAGCTTTGGCATGCATTAGTGATATTTTCAAAATATATTTTTTAGGTTTTTTTGAGGGGTGTCTGATATATTTTTAAAACTTTATTATGGAAAACTTTAAACATTTACAAAGTAGAGAGAATCGTGTAATGAACCCTTATATATTCATCTCGTGTCCTGACTAGTTTAATATCATGTCCAATTTTATCTCCATACTCCCTCCCATTCCTTTTCTCTCCACTTCCCAGTGATTGGGAAGGAAATCCAAGACATTACATAATTTCATTGATAAATATTTCAATGTGTAACTCTAAAAGAGAGTGCAGGTTATTTGTATTCCCTGTGAGTACTAGCTAGCTTTGTTGTAGAGAGGAAGTCACAAGTGCTTGGAAACGGGCCTTTCCTTGCATTTTATTGTAGTTAATTTGCATTTAGAAAGATCAAGAATTTGTATTGCTTGGGTATTATTACAGTAAACCTCAAAGGATTTGAAATGTTGATTCTGTAAATGACATCTATGAAAACATTATGAATTACTGTCATATATATGTATGAAGTTATGTGACAGTCCTCATTGTAGGGCTCACCTACAGTTTGCTTTGTGGTTTGCTTATCCCCCCCTCCGATTTGTTTGTTTATTGAAGTGCTGAGAAACAAGCAGCACTTAACATTTAATTTCAGGTGATATTCTTTAAACCTCTGTGAGTGTCATAAAAAAGAGAAAGGTAAGGGAAAGGGAGAGAGGGAAAGAGAGAAGAAAAAGGAAGGAAAGGAATGTGGGACCGAGAAAAGAGAAAGGACAGAACAGGGTAAATGTCACAGCCAAGGTGCCAAATTGTTGAGATAGACTTCATCCTTCCCTCACTAACCCAGCCTCCTCTCTTGGTCTTGACTTTTTTTTCTTTTTGATACAGAGTCTTGCTCTGTCACCCAGGCTAAGTGCAGTGGTGTCATCATAGCTCATTGCAGCCTCAAACTCCTGGGCCCAAGCAATCCTCCTTCCTCAGCCTCTCAAGTAGCTGGGACTACAGGTGTGCAGCACCACACCTGGTTAATTTTTCTATTTTTTGTAAAAACGAGATCTTGCTATGTTGTCCAGGCTGGTCTCAAACTCCTGGCCTCAAATGATCCTCCCACTTTGGCCTCCCAAAGTGCTGGGATTACAGGCATGAACCACTCATCTTGGCTTTTTTATCTCTCCGTTGTCTTGATCCATGCTCCCTCCCCCCCACCTTTGGTTTCTATTTTCTTCCTCTCTCGGCATTTACTAAACTTAACCTGTCGCGTTTAGAGTCAGGAAGATTGCTGATTCTTCCCTTAAAGGGTGTTTTTATTATGTAGAGGTTGTGAGATAAAGCATAAACAAAACATTTTAAGACTAATTTATTGTGCTTTATTTGCTTTCATATAGCTTTTTAAGAATGTTTTTTAAACTAATTCAAATAGTTGTGTACGTGTTATGTGCTAGGTTGAACCTTTCTATGCTCTGTGGATGAATTATACAAATGTATGATGACACTGATTTAATATAGATCTTTGGGTTTACATTAGATGCTCTTACTGGAAAATTGTGTAATAGTTTTTCCTGTTTCTCTTTGTTCTTTTTTGCTGTCCGTTTACTGGATGAAATTGATTCTGTTCGACTTGAATCTGCAGTTCACGAGATTCCTTTGCAGTTCACCTTTGGAGGTAAGAATTTACTCACTGACCTTAGTACTAGTATTGCTAATTGGACACCACTGTTGGTATCTTTCATTAGACATTTATTTGATAACTTAGGAGTGATCATTTTGGTCTGACACATATATTCTTCAGTGACAATAATGGGATAAATGTAGCTTTTTTTTGAATAAAAGTTCCTGGAAGTTGTAGCTATTCCCCTTCGTAACAGGTCATTGCCTCTTTTTATAAGTACATTTTCTTCTTCAGTATGTAGAGAGAAATGAGTCCTTCATTTTAAGGAACCTCATTATATCTTTATAACTCCCATAACATTTTGTTTAATACCAGCCTTATTCTCTATAAATTGCGCTGGTATTAAAAGAGACCTGGAGAAATCACAGGCAAAGGCTGTCATCAAGGAAATTTTGTTGGTTTGGGAGACCACTTTAAAATCTGTGAATTGGTAAGAGAAGAGCAAAAAGGACTTAGCTTTATTGAGCTTCTGTTGTAACACAGGCACTGTTCTGGGCTCCTTTTTTCATTTAATCCTCATTATGGTTCTCAGTAGAACTGAGAATATAGTTTTAAAATTATGAGATAAAGAAAAATTATTAGGTGTTTACAGAACCAGATATTGTGAGCTGTGGTTGCAGAAAAACTTACAAATGATTGGTGAGACTTGGGAAAAGACCTAGAGAAGGGGAGGAGGTGATGAGACTTGGAACCAAACCTGGGTTTAAGAGCATGTGTCCACGTACTAGCCACGTGACGCTGGCAAATCACAACTTTCCTGAGCCTCAGTTTTCTCCTATCTTTGAAACATAAATGATAATTTGTACCTGTCAAATGAGGGAGTAGAAATGGGAGCAGTTATAAACTGTACTATTCACGTCAGTGATGTTTTGTATTTTCCTGTTAAGCTGCACTTCAGCCCCACGCGGTGAGACTCTGCTCCTTTCCTTCGTGTCTGTTACTTCACTTTATGCTCCCTTTCCCCATTTCCGACTTGCTCAGATCATATTCCTCTACAGGGTGGACACTGTGTCCCCCGTGAGACCATCTCTGACCTCTCCACATGGAGGCAATTGTTTCCTTTTCTGCGTCTATAACACTGTGTTCGTTTGATTATTGAAGCTATTAATATTATTGTTGATGATGAGGTGTGGCCCACCCTGGCACGTTGGACGTACCTGGTGGCCAGTTTGAGTGATTACGAGGAACATGGACAAGACCAGGAGGCTAGTCCCATCCAGGTTTGGTATCCAGGATCAGTGGGGAAGCAAAGTGACATAGTGGAAAGATTCTGGTCTTTGAAATGAGAGGGACTTGGGTAGCCTATGGGCAAGTCATTTAATCCTTCTGAGCTGCCATTTTCTAATCTAAAAATGGAGATTGGCCGGGCGTGGTGGCTCACGCCTGTAATCCTAGTACTCTGGGAGGCTGAGGCAGGCGGATTGTTTGAGCTCAGGAGTTCGAGATCAGCCTGAGCAAGAGTGAGACCCCGTTTCTACTAAAAAATAGAAAGAAATTAATTGGCCAACTAAAAATATATAGGAAAAAAAAAAATTAGCCATGCATGGTGGTGCATGCCTGTAATCCTAGCTACTGGGGAGACTGAGACAGAAGGATTCCTTGAGCCCAGGAGTTTGAGGTTGCTGTGAGCTAGGCTGATGCCACGGCACTCTAGCCCAGGCAACAGAGTGAGACTGTCTCAAAAAAAAAACATAAAATAAAATTAAAAATTAAAAAAAATGGAGATAATAATACTTACAGATCATTAAAATTAAATGAGATGATTTGTGGCAAATACTGAGCACCATGCCCATCACATAGAATCTTAGGTAAGAGATAGGTATACAACAAAAACCAAACCGTAATAAACTTGAAGACAATATAAATTTTATAATCTGCTGTTTAGTTGAGGAAGCATGTTCTAACCACAGAAGCAATGGGAAGTATCACAAAGGAAAAGATGAAAAAATTAATTTGATTATGTAAAGATCCATATTTTTGTACATGAAAACAAATACAGTTAAAAGGCAATTTGGGCAAAGTATGATAAAAGGGTTATTATACTTAAAATAGCCTTTTAGAATCAAAAATCTAATTTCTTTTGCATAAAATTTTGTTGCATTGTATCAGGTAGTTGATGAGATGAAATACAAATGGTAATAAATGTGTTTTAAATGTTTAACCCTATTAGTAATCAAAAAAATGCAGCTTAAAACAGCGTACAATTTTTTGCCTATGAAGATATCTTTTTTCTTTTTAAGTGAATGCTTGAAAAGGTGTGATGAAGTGGGATGTTTATAAACTTCATTCTTTATAGAAAGCAATTTGGTCATATGCATTAAAGGTTTTATATACATTCATACCTCATGGTCACATAATTCTAAGAATCACTGCTAGAGAGGTAATCAAGATGAAGATAAAATTTGCATTCAAATATTTATTATAGCTTTATTTATAATGGTAAAAAACACTGTAAACAACCTAAACGTCCAGCAGTAGGAAAAGGTCAAATAAATTATGACACAGCCAAATGATAGAACACCCTACAGACATTAAAATGGAGATCATGAATATATGTTTATGGGTATATGTTGATGAATAATAAGTGTAAGCATAAAATGCTTTTGATATATTAGGAAATAAAAGCATGATGCAAAATTATACATGTAGATCTCAACTTAAAAACCATTTTAGCACACAGAAATTATGAAGGAGATACACAAAGTGTTAACAACTACAAAATGTTAAATAGTTTACCCTCTAATCTTCCAATAAAGAGCCCACAATGGATTGAGGTATATTGGTCACTTTTTGGCAATGGTCCTTGTAATCAATGTTTGACAGATGTATATCAGGAAACTCTTTGATTTGATGTAGAAACTGTCTGCCCTTGAAAAAAAGGGGCTGGCAGGAACTTAGATGAAGAGATAATGTTGATAATGATTAAGGCTGGACCCTTATTTCAGCAAGAGTTTAGGGGAGTGACCAGGAATGAGGGTTTTTAGTAGAGGGTAATTAGGCCAGATTGGCTTCCCTGCACAGGGATTGAATAAGAAGATTGGAGCTTCGTGTCCACTTCACTGGGGCACGTAACAATTTGAAGATACTACTAACCAATGGCAAAAGTGCTTCTAAATAGACTTCGTCAGTAGACTTCTTTCAAACGTAAGCTCGATGAGAGAGGCCCCTGTTGTTGTTTCTGTTCTTAGTGTAATAAGTCACGCATAGCAGGCACTGACTCAGTAAATAGTCATTGAATGTGTGAACGAGCAAATGAATAAGGCTGGAGGTAGCAGTGTTCATACTTTGGCAGGAGTCAGCTGAAAGCAGACAAGGTCTAATATTTATGTTTTAATATGGTTAACAGTCTGTCTTTCCAGATAGATTGTAGCTGCTTAAGATTGGGAGCTTTGCCATTTTCATCTTTGGATGCTCTCAGTGATAGATAGGGCTTGGAGTGTACCAACTACACCTGAGTGTTCCAAACAAATACTTGTTTTTTTTGGGACAGAGTCTTGCTCTGTTGCCCGGGCTAGAGTGCCATTGGCATCAGCCTATCTCACAACAACCTCAAACTCCTGGGCTCAAGCGATCCTCCTGCTTTAGCCTCCCAAGTAGCTGGGATTACAGGCGTGCACCATCATGCCCAGCTAATCTTTTATAATTTTAGTAGAGCCTGGGTCTCACTCTTGCTCAGGCTGGTCTCAACTACTGACCTCAAACAATCTTCCTGCCTCAGCCTCCCAGAGTGCTAGGATTACAGGTGTGACCCACTGCACTCAGCCACAAATACATATTTTTAAATTATGTCTTACTACTTTGGTTAGATATTGGGAACATGTGTGTGGAAGCTTTTTTTCTTTGTGAAAAGTAGAAGGGAAAGTATCATGTTCAAAGTTTAGTGATAGTTTCTGTCCTTTTCTGCTTTGTCTGCTTAATGATCTGGAATTTTACCTTGGCTAAATTGATCTTTTTTATTATTGGGCTTATGGACATGAAGGAGGAAGATAAATAAAAATTAAAGATGACCAATGTGCTTCTCTTTTCTTGTTGGGAGGTACTTTGAGATCTTTCTATTGATATTTTTCTAGTTTGGAATTCCATGGGGGCCACTCGATGATTTTGTTAGTGGCATCTACCCACAAATCTCCTCCAGCAGTGCGGAGCTCAGGATGCTGTTCCTTTGTCACCACGTGTGGTGGCACATGACAGCCAACGCAGAGCCAGGGCAGAAGAGTATTGGGAGTCTCTAAATGTTTGATTTTGCCATTAAGCTTCTAATTTAGCTGGAGAAGGAGAATTAAAAATATGGTAAATCCCAGCACCTTTTAAAATTTTGAATAACAAAAAATAATTCTGTTAGAGACAATAAAATACATGAGACTTGGAATTGAAAATAAAGTAGGCTTTAAACTTCGCTTTCTCCCCAAAAACTACTATGAATGAACCGTGTCCCTTTGTTATAAGTCCTAAACAGTTAACTGCCACATGAATCTAATGAAATTGTCAGGTTATAGTAATTACATCAGTAATTTGATATGTTGTCATTTGAATGGACCATGTGTGCAGAGTCAGTTACTTCCCTCTGTGGGGCTGACCCTTTTACATTCCTGTAAGCTGAAGACTAATAGAGCTCATTAAGCTTTATGGGAAAAGAGCTTTTATCACCTCGTCAAGTCAGGCAACATATTTCCATTATATTCCTAATTTCATGTGGCTCTGTAGCTGCTGATGTGCACTCCCCTGCTAGGTTTACATCGGACCTCTGCCTTACAGACATTTTTATTGACATTTCTTAGTCTGAATTACATTTGTGTGGCACCACTTACAGATGTCTTCAATTAAATGTACGTAAATAAAAGGGATTATATATCAGAGGCCAAAAGATTCTTGAAATTCTCTTCTGAGTCAAACCTTGCCAGCCAGTCCAGTAGGGTGCAGTCTCATCATTTTTGGAGGGAGAGAGCTACAGGAGAGGCATTTATAACAAATATTAAACCATGTGTTAATATAGGTCACTTAGGTTTCTCTTCAGGTATGTCTTATTGCCTCATTTCAGATCAGATTAAAGTCTTCTGTATTAATAGTTATAATAATAACTTCCTGAGAATTTAGCACCTATGGTGTACAGGTACTGTGCTTAGCACTTTTCTTATTTTAGTTCTCACAGACTGTCTATGAGGTAGATAGTCCCAATTTTCTTATGAAGAAAATTGAACCCATGGAGGTAGGTTAGGTGCTCAGTATCACAGCTACTAGTATGTGACAACAGTCACAAGACAGGAAGGAGGAAATGGAATGATACTGCAGTAAGATTCTAACATTACATGAAGTGATATATTATTTGAAAGAAGACAGTAATAAGTTAGAGAAGTATTTAGTAAAACTCAAAGCAGGATTTCTCAACCTTGGCACCATCTGCATCTTGGGCTAATTTTTCATTTGTGAGGTGCTGTTCTGCACATTGTAAGAAGCTTAGCAGCATCTCTAGCCTCTGCCTACTGCATGCTAGTAGGATCTCCTCCCCACCTCTGTCCACTGAGTTGGAACAAAATGTCTTCAGACTTTGCAAATGTTCCTAGAGGGCAAAATGGCTCCCTGTTGAAAACCACTGCCCAAGAGCAGCCTTAAAAAAAAAATGCAATGATAAAATATGTTTAGTCTAACACATTTTAAAAGAAAATGAAGGAAAAATGAACAAAAAATAAGTGGGACAAATAGGAAACAAATAGCAAGATGGTCCACTTAAATTCAGCCCTATTGATTATTACATTAAATATAAACGGTCCAAGTCAAAACTCTGCTGCCAGGTAATGTTCTCTTTCTGCACTGTCCTTACAGTAGCCAGTGGTCATACATAGCTACTGAGCTCTTTAAGAACTGAATTTTAAATGTTTTAAATTTAGTTAACTTAAATTTAAGTAGCCACATGTGACCATACTATTGGACAGTGCAGTCTAAACATTCCAATTATAAGTTAAAGATTATCAGCAAGATAAAAAAGCAACATCCATCTTAAATATGAAGACATGGATAAGTTAGAAGTAAAAGGCTAGAGTAAGCAATTACCATGCAAATACGAATTATAAGAAAATTGGAGTGACTGCCTTCATATCAGACAAAGTAGACTGCAGGACAGACAACTGAAGAAAGAAGGACTTTTCGTAATGATAAAAAGGTCAATTCATTGTATGAATGTGCAGTAATTCAAAATGTGATCCACTTAATAATGGAGACTCACAATACATAAGCCTCAAAATATATTAGCTTTTATTTAAACTAAGAACCAGGCCGGGCACTGTGGCTCATGCCTGTAATCCTAGCACTCTGGGAGGCCGAGGCAGGTGGATCGTTCAAGGTCAGGAGTTCGAAACCAGCCTGAGCAAGAGCAAGACCCCATCGCTACTAAAAATAGCAAGAAATTAATTGGACAACTAAAAATATATAGAAAAAATCAGCTGGGCATGGTGGCGCATGCCTGTAGTCCCAGCTACTTGGGAGGCTGAGGCAGAAGGATTGCTTGAGCCCAGGAGTTTGAGGTTGCTGTGAGCTAGGCTGATGCCACAGCACTCTAGCCTGAGTAACAGAATGAGACTGTCTTAAACAAAATAAAATAAGAACCAAAGGGAGAAATAGTCAAATCCACAGTTACAGTTGGAGACTTTAGGACAACTTCTTCCATGATATAGAGAACATTTAGACAATAGAAGTAACATAGAAGGTTTGAACAGTACAACCACATGGTTTTACTTAACTGATGTCTATCAAACACTATACCTAACAACTACCCAATGTATATTTTTTCAAGTATACAAGGAACATTCAGCCAGACAGATCATATGCTGGACCATGATACAAATCCCAGTACATGGAAAAGAATTTAATCTATGATGAAAATGGAGTTAAATTAGTATCAATAACAAAAAGAACTCTTATAGCTTAATAAGAAGACAAACAATCTAGTTTAAAAATGGACAAAACACGTGACTATACATTTATCCAAAGAAGACATACAAATGGATAATAAGCACTTGAAAAGGTCCTTGGCATCATTATTCATTATGGAAATGTAAATTAAAACCACAGTGAGATACCACAATAAACCCACTAGAATGGTTGTAATCAAAAGATAAGATGTGGAGAAATTGGAACCCTTATACATTGCTGGTGGAAATGTAAAATGGTACAGCTACAGTTTGGCAGTTCCTCAAAATATTAAAGAAACAATTACTATATGACCCAGAAATTCCCATCCTAGGAATTTACCAAAGCAAAATTAAAATACACATCCACACAAAGACTTGTATGTCAGTGCTCATACAAGTTGAGTATCCCTTATCTAAAATGCTGGGGACTGGCAGAGTTTTAGATTTCAGATTTTTTTTTTTGATTTTGGAATATTTGCTTACAGGTTGACTATCTCTAATCTGAAAATCTAAAATGCTCCAATGAGCATTTCCTTTGAGCATCATGTTGACACTTAAAAAGTTTCAGATTTTGGAGTGTTTTGGATTTTGGATTTTTGGATTTGAGATACTCAACCTATAGCAACATTCTTCATAATAGCCAAAAGCTGGAACTCATTCAGAGGTTCATGAGCTGGTGAATGGGTAAACTAAATGTGGTATATCCAGGCAATGGAATGCTGTTCAGCAATAAAAAGGAACTACTGATGCGTGCCACGGTATGGGTGAACCTTAAAAATGTCATGCTAGGTGACATAAGACAGACACAGGAGACTGTATTGTGTAGTTCCATTTTATGAAGTAGAGTCAGAAAGCAGATCATCGGTTGCTGGGATTAGGGTTAGGAGTAGAGGACTGACTGCTGCAGATGGACTTGAGTTGGAGGGGATGACAGAAATGTTCTAAAATTGGATTGTGGTGATAGTTTCACAATTCTATAAGTTTGTTAAAAATCATAGAATTTTATACTTAAAATGGGTGAATTTTATATGTAAAGTGTATCTCAAAGCTATAGAAAAGATGTGTACCATTTCTGCATCTTTTAATTTCTCAAAATATCATAGAAAAGATCTGACTCGATTTGGCATCCTGCTTCTATATGCTATACTACATCCCTAGATCTGGTATAGGTGTTATGTATTGTTTTAGTATTCACTAAGATAATATTTTATATTGAACTAGTTGTGTTTTAATTAATAGTTTTAAAAATATTAACTGTTCCACAAATACTCTTAATATTAAATAATGTGAGCCATAAATATTTTTGGTAGCTTTCCAAGCTTTTTTGGAGTGGGGAACTACTTGGCTTCTCACCTGAAGCTCTATGAATGACTGGAAGAGAATGTGTATACATTTGTGTGTATGTGTTTCTATTTGCATTGATTGCTAGCTGCAGGTAGCAAGGGTGGGGATATCCTAGTTATTGGCTTTATGGCCAGTGATAGTATGCATTTTGCTTTTAGGAAAAAAGAAAACACCAAAAGAACCTAACCATCTCTTGATTCTATTGGCATATGAAGTATCATTGCTTGGGATGGCTCTAGATATCATGGTATCTCAAGGGCCTGAATTCGGAAGAAGGAATGACCGTTAGCCAAAACTGGGTCTTGTAGAAATGAAGGCAGCTTGCAGAGGCAGCAGTGGAGGGATGAGGTGGGCAGAAAGTTGAGTTGTTAAGCTGGGGAAAGGAGTTCAAATGATTTTACCACATAAGGAGAACACTGAGAATCAGATATCCAGACAGCTGGCCTGAATTGGAATTGGCTAGGAAGAGGGCTGAGCTGGTGAGTTTGGGGAAGCTTTTACCTGCTCTCTAGTCTAATGGGTGGCAGGCCCAGCTGTGGTTAAAGAGCCAGAGCAGAAAGAGGTAACTGCAGGGAGGGCTAGATATCCTCAGAGAATGGTTGGCAGTCTGTTGTTGTTACTGAGTAATCAGAAGTGGAAAGCTAGGCTGTGGCTTAATTCACTGGGCAAAACTGGAAAACACAAGTAAGTTGTTTTTCTAGTAAGGTGGGCTGGGAAACATGTAGTTTTCAGGCTGAGTCCCATACTCTGGAGTCTGAGGTTGAGAAGGCAAGGTAGCTGTTGGCCAGAGGCACTGGTTAGAATTCTGGAGCCAAATCATTGGGATTGTCATTTGATTGCTCTCCCTTTTTCTTTCTTTCTTTCTTTTGTTTTGCTCTCCCTTTTTCGCTTGAGTCTGACGGCTGTTGGGCAGTTCTGGCTGGGGCAGGGCTGCTGGCTAGGCCAGTGGCAGAGAAATCAGTTGAACTGAGGACATGGTTCCTTTCCTGTAAGTCACTTCAGTAAGTTGCTTGCGCATCTTTTGTGTGCTAGCCAGAGTATTGTTCCCCAGGCTTGCAGAGGCACTCAGTAAATGTTGGTTAAGTAAATGAACAACTTACAGTTCTTCCTATTAGTTTTTGGATATTACTTGAATAATTGAGCCACTGTTCATTGAAACTGTGCGTCTCATAGTGAAATGATATCAACTGGAAGTCTTTTCCTGGAGAGCAGTCCCTATGATAAATATACCAAAATTAATTCTGAGAGTAAAGGAAAGCACATTTCAGAATAGAAAACCACATATTAAATAGACAAGTGCCATAAATTTCCTTGTGGAAGATTTTTCTCATTGGGTCTTGGAGTAGTGTAGGCATCTTAAAATCCCAAGTCCATTCAAGATATCTTTTTGCTGGGTCAGTCTTCCTTTGGCAAATAGTGGTATTCATCATTACTCTAAGGACCTTTCAGCTATGCTTGAAATTAGGGTCATCTACCTTGACAATTTTCATTGCCCATTAGATGTGCATGAATGGTTCAGAAAATGTTTGAATGGTAAATCCTGGGGTGGATTAGTTTCCATGGGGACATCAGTCTTGTTTGATGTTGGCGGTCATTGAGTTCTCAGTCTGGGTTATCACTGTGGGATGTATTTTCCCCCTATAATAAATATTGCAAAGGCAGGAGTCTCAAATTGAACTGACATTAAATAAGGGCTCACATAAGATAGTACTCTGGATTCTAAGGCGTTTGTTATAGTACTCAACAAATATTGACGAATCTGTAGAGCTGATGTGGACTAAGCTGTGGGTTCTGTTACTTGTGAGCTGCTTCGGTAGTGCCTCACTAAAAGTCTTTTTGTTGGGGAATTAGAATTTAAAATAAAAGGAAATGTCAAAGTAAAGGAAATCACTTAAATAACATTAATATCTTGATTTTTATTTGTTCTGCAGTAGAAATGCAGAAATAAATTCCTTTCTTATTCCTGTCATTACTGTAAATCCTTCAGTTACATAAGCTTTGTAAAGTTTAATTAAAGTTTTTGACATTATAGTGCTTCTAATTTTAAGTTGTAACTATTAGGCTAAACCTTTTTGCTTTCTTTGAAACGTTTAAATTCTTAAGGATTATGTCATTGAGAAATACATATCTTTGTCCTTTGGTTTAGTAAATTGTTGAAATCTCTCAACTCACTATGTTGAATAGAATATGTTAATGCCTTGTGATTGTGTTTTACTGTGGTGTACCACAGAAGTGGTGTCAGTGAGAAAAACACGGAATTAAAAGCTGGGGTTTTCGAGTTCTGGTCCTTCCTAGCATTCCCCTAAATTGGCTTTGTGACCTTAGACAAGTCCCTTAATCACTCTGACCCTTAACTTTTCTCACTTTTAGAGTAAGAGTATTCCAAATGAAGAGGTCCCTCAGAACTAAGCAAAGTTTACCAATATTTTAAAGCTTTTTTTTTCAGGTGTTATAAACCAAGGCAAATAAAAATCATTTCCCCCAACCTGCAACTATATTTCCTCAGGTTTTGTCTTTCACTGTGCTCTTTTTATGTTCTCTAACAAGCTGCCACTTTAGAATAATTTTACTCACTTTTTCCTTAAAAAGTCAGTCTTATCCTATTATCTAGCTTACACAAATGTATCTCTCTTATTTTTATCCTTAGTATGGCCTCAACCATCCATATTAGTTACATCTCTTAATAAAATAATACATTTTCTTTCACAGAGAGAACTGGGAGGTAGATCATTGAGAATGACCTGTCTTATACAAGCATCGTAGCAAAGTGCGTGAAGGTCACAAAGGTCACAACTTTCTTATACATCCCTTTTATACCTTCTTAAGGTAGAAAAGATAACACGTTTATTGACACACCCCAAAGATAAAGCCATTCTGTAGAATATATAGATAAGGAAAAGTACATAAACTTTAAGTTATGCTCATTGCTTTTTTGTTCATTCTTTGAAGCTCTTCAGAGATCCAAAAATTGTTAAATTTGTTGATTTACCTTAATTTACATTTTTAACTTATGGTTAAGCCAACATAAAACATAATATATAAACATGTCAGTTGTTCAGTGTCATTTATTATTAGGGAAATGCAAATCAAAACCACAATGAGATACTACTTCATACTCATTAGTTTGGCTGTTATCAAAAAAACAGAAATCATTTAACTGTTGGCTTAGATGTAGAGAAATTAGAAATTTTGTGCGTTGCTGGTGAGAATATAAAATGGTACAGCTGGAAAAAATTGTAACAGTTCCTCAAAACATTAAAAATAGAATTACCGTGTGATCCATCAGTTCCACTTGTGGATATATACACAGAAGAATTGAAAGTAGGAACTTGAACACAGTATGCCAGGGTTCATAGCAGCATTGTTCACAGTGGCCGGACGGTAGAAGCAAGCCCAGCGTCCCTCAGTGGGTGAGTGGATTAACAAAACAATATACACACACAATGCAGTAATATTCAGCACTAAAAAGAAGGAAATTCTCACACATGCAGGATGAACCTTGATGATGTCATGTTAAGTGAAATAAGCCCGTCACAAAAGGACAAATACTGTGTGATCCACTTACATGAGATACCCAGAATAGTCAAATTCGTAGAGAGAGAAAGTCGAGTGTGATGGTTTCCAGGGGCTCTGGGAAGGGGAGAATGGAGAATTAATTGTTTAATGAGTTTACAATTTCCACATAGGATTATGGAAAAGTTCTGGAATTGGATTGTGCTGATAGTTGCACAATAATGTGAATGTACTTAATGCCACTAAACTGTACACTTAGAAATTGTTAAAGTGGTAATTTTTTTTTTTTTTTTTGTGAGATAGGGTCCAGCTCTGTCACCCAGGGTAAGTGCAGTGGTGTCATCATAGCTCACTGCAACCTCAGACTCCTGGGCTCAAGGGATCCTACTGCGTCAGCCTCCCAGGTAGCTGGGGCTACAGTCTTTCGCCACCATGCCTGGCTAAGTTTTCTATTTTTTGTAGACAGTGGAGTCTTGCACTTGATCAGCATGGTCTCAAACTCCTGAGCTCAAGTGATCCTCCTGCCTCAGCTTCCCAGAGTGCTAGGATTACAGGTGTAAGCCACCACGCCCTGTTTAAAATTATAAATTTTATATATATTTTACCATAATTAAAAATGTTTAAACAGTATTTGTCAGAATTATAATTGAATTTAGTTGAACACAAATTTACATTTTTCAAAATCTTAAGGATTATGTAAGAATAATGTTCACGTTAACTTTTTGATTGGTAAGCCAGTGAGTACTTTTGGAAGTTCAGTTGAACTATTCTCTTCATTAGAACAAACCCACATACAGGCATACCTCACTTTACTGTGCTTCACTTCATTGCACTTCTCAGATATTGGTGTTTTGTTGTTTTTTTTAAGCAAATTGAAGGTTTGCGTCAACCCTGAGTCGAGCAAGTTGTCGGCATCGTTTTTCCAACAGCGTGTGTTCACTTTGTGTTTCTGATGCCATTTTTTTTAGCAGTAAATTATATTTTAAGTAAGTTATGTACATTGTATTTTTAGACATAATGACATTGCACACTTAATAGACTGTAGTATAGTGTAAACTATAGTCATTGAGAAACCAAAAAATTTGTGTGACTTGCTTTATTCTGCTATTTGCTTAATTGAGGTGGTCTGAAACTGAACCCATAATATCTGCAAGGCATGCCTGTATTATTTTTTAAATCCACTCAGGTATTATACTTAATACTAATCTGAGAAAAGACATAACTTTTTTTCTACTTTAAACCAAAATTTTAAACCAGTTTGATTTATCTAAAGATTTACCTTAGTTATGTATACCGGGGTTCTTAAAAATATTTCTCAGCTAGTAATTTCTATAAGGAGTTTATTTTCTGTGAATTTGGAAAATATTTGGTTTATGTACATGTTTATCTCTATAAATCAGTTTTACAGAGCTGCTCTATTTAAGAGATGTAATCGTGTAACTTATTAATATCTTCTGGAGGTAGAAAAATATTTCACACACAATGAGAAGTAAAGGCTTTTCTGAATTACAGATGCGCAGACACGTAGAGAGTTACTAGCTTCAGTTCTACAGCTTTAGGTACAGGTCAAAAGTAAGCGCAGAGGCCGGGCGCGGTGGCTCACGCCTGTAATCCTAGCACTCTGGGAGGCCGAGGCGGGTGGATAGCTCAAGGTCAGGAGTTCAAGACCAGCCTGAGTAAGAGCGAGACCCTGTCTCTACTATAAAATAGAAAGAAATTAAT
>CAUYRT010020232.1:0-30922 GCA_963574885.1 Lepilemur ruficaudatus
CAACTTAAAAATTTTTAGGCCAGGCGCGGTGGCTCATGCCTGTAATCCTAGCACTCTGGGAGGCTGAGGAAGGTCGATCGCTCAAGGTCAGGAGTTCGAAACCAGCCTGAGCAAGAGCGAGACTCCATCGCTACTAAAAAAAATAGAAAGAAATTAATCGGCCAACTAAAAATATATAGAAAAAATTAGCCAGGCATGGTGGCGCATGCCTGTAGTCCCAGCTACTCGGGAGGCTGAGGCAGAAGGATCGCTTGAGCCCAGGAGTTTGAGGTTGCTGTGAGCTAGGCTGATGCCACGGCACTCACTCTAGCCCTGGCAACAGAGTGAGACTCTGTCTCAAAAAAAAAAAAAAAAAAAAAAAAACGATTCTGAGACAGGGAGATTCTCCCAATGTAATCACAGGGTCCAAGTCAGAGCAGTTGATGGAAGCAGAGGATGGGAAGCAAGGAAGAGGCCACAATGAGGGAAGCTTCTAGAAGGCAAGGAAACAGACTCTGTCCTAGAGCCTCCAGGTGTCAGCCAGCATTGCCAACACCTTGACTTCAGTCCAGTGAGGCTGATTTTGGACTTCTCACCTCCAGAACTTCAGGAAAATAAACTTGTGTCATTTTTCAGCCACTAAGTTTGTGGTAGTGTATTATGGCAGCAATAAGAAATTAATACAGGGAAAGTCTTTCTCTTCAATCAGAAAAGCTGTGGTCCCAAGAGGGTGGGGTAAACCCACGATGCTTCTTTTTCTTTCTGTCTTCCCTCCACTTGGCCCTGGACATGGGTGCAGCCATGGGGAATACGTTAACCTTGACCCAACCTCACACTTTATACAAAAGTTAACTCGAAATGAATCACAGATCTAAATATAAAGCTCCAAAACTTTTAGAAGGAAACCTAGGAGAAAATCTTTGTGACCTGGGTTTAGGCAAAGAGTTCTTAGACATGACACCAAAAGCATGATCCAGAACAGAAAAAAATGATAAACTGTATTTCATCAAAATTTAAAAGCTCTGTTATTCAAAAGACACTGTTAAGAAAATGAAAAGCCAACTTGAAGACTGGAAGGAAATATCTGTAAATTACATATGCGACCGAGGGCCCGTACCCAGCACACATGAAGAACTCTCAAAACTCAATGGGCAAACGATAAACAAGCCAATTTCTAAAAATGAGCAAAAGACTCGGACACTTCCCCAAAGAGGATATACGGAAGAAAAACAAGCACATGAAAAGTAAGTGCCATTAGTCACTAGGGACATGCAAATGATGACCATGAGGAGATACCGTCACGCATCCTTTTGAACAGCTACAATAAAGTCGGGACGATACCAAACGCTGGCGAGGGTGCAGAGCAACCGGACTCACTCTGGAAGATAGCGAGGCAGTTTCTTTCGTTTCCTATACGGTCCGGCCACCCCACTTAGGTATTTGTCCTAGAGAAATGGACACTTTTGTTCCTGCATTCATTCAGTGGTTCTGTCGGCTCTATGCAAAATTGCCAACTGGAAGCACCACAAGAATCTTTTACCAATGGATGAACTGTGCCCGTTCGTACAGTGGAACACTACTCAGCAATAAAAAGGAACAAACTGCCGGTGCACCAACAGCCGGGTGGACTCAGCAACTGAGCTGAGTGAAAGAAGCGGTACCTCACTGCAGGGTTCCATTCTACATGACATTTTTGACAAGACAGCACTGCAGGGATGGAGCAAAGGATGTGGGGCTGGGGGAGGGTGAGGCCACAGAGGGACAGCACCAGGAAGCTTCCGGGGTGACGGGACTTTTCTATATCTTGACTGTGATGCTAGTCACTCAACTACACATGGGTTAACGTTCACAGAAGTGAACAGCAGCAGCAAAGTCAATTTTACGTATGTTAATTAGAAAACTTCTTTCTCAGTCAAGGCCAGCAGGATCTGATCAACATATTAAAGGTACTGACTTGGCCCTATCCCCAAATACAGGGACGACCACTCCCAGCCCCCATCATTGGTTTGTGGACAGTCTGGGCTCTAACCACTGGTCTACCTTCTCCCTTCCCCTGACCTGCAGTATCATCTGCCTTAGAATTTCACAGCTGTGCCGCATGCCCACTGTCGCCCTCTCTCCTTCGACCCTAGAACAAGTGAACAATCTTTGGTAGCTGCACAAATGGCTCCAATCACTAGCCCCTCTCTGGGCCATCCTTTGCCAGGGGACTCTGTGGTGCCCTCCCACCCTGAGTCTGGCTTCTGCCTTGGAAATCGCCTTGGCAATGGAGCGTTACCCACGTGACACAGTCGGGACCTGCCTTTGTGAGCGGGCTTTCCCTGGTGCTGCTCCCTGCCGTACATACCCAGGCCAGTCCGCTGGTCCCGGGGGGAGGACGAGAGACCTGTGGGACACTGCCCGGTGCCCAGTCAAGGCCACCCTGCATCAGCAGCCAGCCAGCTGATCCCCAGACGCGGACATGAGCTCAGCCAACACCAGCTGGGCCTCCGAGCCCATGAGCCGATGGCAAGCAGTATGTTTTCAGTATCACGTGCCGCCAAAGAACTGTGCGTGTCTGTTCCACAGCATCAATAAATAACCGATAACTGAATAAGCTAACCATTCTCAGGAATCACTCCCAGACATCATTTAGAAAGTGCAGGGGGAAATGCAGAAAGCTGTGAAATTGCTCGACCCACGGAGAAGGAAGCTCTCACCAAGATCAATTACACTTTGGCAGGACAAGACAATTTTGTCTGTAAAGGGCGGTCAGCTTCTTGTGTTGTGGCCATACCTCCCTGATATTAGGGGTATTTCATTATTTTTTATGAACCCCAAATCAGATGGAGGTTATTGTGCCCAAAATATCTAATCTGCTTCCCTTTCTCCAAACTAAATGTTCAGATGCGCCAATGTTTAAAAATAAAAGACAGGAAGTAGGGCAAGGAATTGTAATAATATCTAAGCTGCCAGCTCGAATCATTTTGGGATTGAAGCGAGAGTCTGAACAAAGCAGTAAAACATGCAGTTAGAATAGCTTCCCTGTGAGACGCTCCTAGTAGGTGACATTTCTTTTGTCCCTCGCAGCAAGCCTGAGAGGTCTTTGCCACGAGCCCCATTTGACAGATGGGGCTACTAAGGCAGAGCGAGGTGAAGGTCAAGGCAGCTAAGAGTAGAGCTGGAATTTGAACCCAGGTCTGTTTGACTCAAAGTCTTGCTCTTTCTGTTACGTACCAAGCTGCCATTTGAATCTTTAAGAAATTAGTAACAGAGCTTTGGCTTATCCACGGTAATGCAAACCAGCTAGCCGCCACACGGACGAGATTACTGAGGTGAACGAAGGTCCGCTGTGTGGGGGAAGCTGACACTCTGCAGTCGGGTCTCTGGGCTTGGCCACGGGGATGCTGTCTTCATGCTAACAAGGCCCCTGCACCTCAGCCGCCCAGACCAACTTGACCGGTATCTGGGAAGAAAGGGAGGGACCACGGCTAGAGCTGCATGGAGAAATCTGCACCATCCCTTACATGTCCCCACTGAATGCGCGTGCTGTGTGCTCCTCCCGCTCTCATGCCCTGAGCCCCTTATGATGCCAAGCTCTTCCCTGGTCCTAACAAACCCAGGAATTAGCCGAGTGCACCCCTACTAACAATAAAATTAATCACTGTTATTACTGCCTGGTGTTAAGTGCTTCCACCTTCTGAGGTGAGGCCTATTATCAGTCCCATTTCACAGATGAGGAAATCGAGGTACAACGCCCTTACAGGGTTACTCCAAGATCCCCGAGACAGTAAGTGGCATGGCCTTGAGTCAAGCCCAGGCCTGCGTCACTGCGGCCCCTTCTCTTACCAGGGATGCCATTCTGCTTGTGCCTTTACCGTGAAAGCCATGAAACAGGCCTCGTCCCAGCCCTGACAGCACAGCTTGCCTCCTGTTGCATCAGGAATGTCTCAACCTGCCTTCCCAGAACAAGCTAGTGAGAAAAACATCCACAACTCTGTCACAGCAAGTTCTCATGTGCGAAAAAGAGAAATAAAAACGTGGAATCCTGTTCTTACTCAGCAATCCGAGACCTGTTTTATCTCGAGCGGAGCCTGCTCAGCCAGGGGACTGTGTGCTCAAAGGACAGCACATCTGGGCCAAAGCTGGGCTTGTGTTCACCCTTCTTTCTGGTCCCATTAAAACCTCCTGGGCAGGCTAGGTGCAGTGGCTCATGCCTGATCCCAGCATTTTGGGAGGCCAAGGCGGGAGCATCACTTGAGCCCAGGAGTTCAAGACCAGCCTGGGCAAGACAGCGAGACCTGTCTCTACAAAGAAAAAAATTTTTTTAAATTAGCTACGCGTGGTGCTGCACGCCTGCAATCCCAGTTACTCAGGAAGCTAAGGCTGGAGGATCACTTGAGCTTAGGAGTTCAAGGCTGCAGTGAGCTACAATAGCACCACTGCACTCCAGCCTGGGTGACAGAGCAAGACCCCATCTCAAAAAGAAAAAAACCAACCAAACATCCCGGGCACATTAGATGGGGATAAGAGGCGGCTGACTCGTGAGCAAAGCAGTTAGGAATGGGATGGGTCAGACTGGGAGTTGAACAGCTGTCGAAGACCCGTTTTCTCAGCTGGGTCAAAGCTCTCAGAAGTTCCCTAACCCTCCCCAGCCCCATCTTCTAGCTTTTTCTGCAACATTTACTTCAGAAGATAACCCCAAAGAAGGGAAAATGGGTAGGACCTTGGACAGCACCAACAGCAGGCCGCCCCTGGGCAGATCTGTGCCCTGAGAAGCTGAGCAGGGGCGGGTTTAAACCAGCGAGGCTGCAGCCCACTCTCAGGGGGCCTCCAGAGGAGAGGCAGCGTCCCTAGATAGGTGTGACAAAGCCCAGGCTTAATTTCTTAGGGACACAGGGGACCCACAAGTAAAATGCAGTACTTAGAGATTGCCAATCCTGAGGGTACCTAAGAGTGCTCTGTTACGGGCTTCACTTTGCTATGACGGTGACCAACAGCAGAGACTTCGGAATCACGAGAACTCAGCTCACGCTGCCTGCTCCCCACATCCCTGCTGTGAGACTATGGGCTGGTCGCCGAGCTCTTCGAGGCTCAGTTTCCTTATCTGACAAAAAGGGAATAATAATGCCAACCTCAAGGGCAGATGTGAGAATGTAATAAAAGAAAAGCTCCCGGCCCAATACCTGGCGCTTCACAGGTAAGACACTGGTTTCTTCTCCCTCTTTCCTGACCAGAGAGCCCCGGAGTTTGCAGCTGGACACACAAGACCCAATGCGCCAGCTTCTCGGGTTGCATTAGGGGTTCCCAACCTTGGTGCCATTGACGTTTTGGGCCAGATCATTCTCTGCTGTGGGGCAGGGGGCTGTCCTGTGCACTGGCCTCTACTCACTAGCTTCAAGAAGCACTGTGCCCCACAGTTTTGACACCCCAAAAATGTCTCCATTCACTGCCAACTGTCCCTGGCTGGTCAGAGAGGCCCTCCTTGGGAACAGGCACCTTCCACACAGAGGAAGACGCAGGCTGTGTGTGGGTGCTGAGAAGATGTCTCTTGCCCGGGGGTTGTTCCAATGAACCCATTTCTCAGGGGGCCACACTCTGCAAGGGACCTCAGTCAGACGTGCAGGGGCCACTCTGTCCTGAGGCCTGGTGTTGGAGCTGCCCTGGCCGACAGCCTCGCTCCCGTGTTAGGCAGACGCGTGCACTGCAGACCTCTCTGCCCTGAAGGCTTTAGACGTGCAATGGGCCACATGCTACCTACCCATGGATGTTTTGTTTGGCCCACAGACAAATGAGTTTCTAACTTATTTAAATATCAGATTTTCTATTAAGATGTGGGGTTCTGCCATCTCTTGAAAAGTTCAAAGACTTTTCTGGCAACCTGTAGTCCCACAGAGCAAGAATCAACTGGGTGAGCAGTAGCTGATCCCTTGAGACAGGGCCCACGAGCACCACTCCACACCACTCCCCGTTGTCACCTCAGTGACTTTATTCACTTTACGTGACCTGCCTGGACCCTACAGGCACCCGGGTTCGCCCCCAGCTGACAGAGGCAAATTTGGGGTGTTTGCTCTGTCGCTGCTGGACAGGAGCCGGCATCCATCAACGCAGTGCTGGGAGATCACGGAAGCGGGTTGGAGGGGCCCTCCCGCTGGCGGACGTGCTCCAATTAGGGGTGTCAGTCCCGGTGGGGAGGTGCCTCCTTCCCGTAAATAATACGCCTGGTTAATAACGATGAGGGTAAGACAGCAAGGAACAGCGACAAACAGATACAGTGGCAGAAAGGGCTTCCCCTCTAATTCGTACAGGTCTGTCCGTGGTCACTCTGCGCTGGGGACAACGTCAGTTTCGCCTCCTGTGGTGTCCAAATAAGCATCAACATATCATAAAAGTGGCCAAAGACTCTGCAAGCTCAAACGACCTCCATATGATCTGAGTTACCCCAGGACCGAAAGGGCCACAGGTACTGGCCTCACGGTCACCAGAGCTGACTTTCCGGGCAGAAGCTACACGCTATGCAAAGTGCTCTGCATCCGAATAAACTGCCCTGTTTTGTAAAACAGTCCTCAGGCCTCAGACAGCTGCCAGTGCCAGAATCCTGTTCGTTCAGAGAGATGCCCTGCCCAGCAAGGGCGGCTGCATTTCTAAGCAGAACTGTTCAGATGACCCCGTCCCCACTGGAAATGGGACTCGGGCTGGGGCTTGCAAAGGCGCCACTGCTTCCCCTTTGCTGCCCTCGATGACTTGCTCGCAGCACTCTCCCCACTGACGAGGGTGACAGGGATGCCACCACAGCCGTGCTGTGCCACCTGCTCCAACTTGGCAGTGGCAAAGGACAGCTTGCTATTCTTAATGCTCCGGGACTAGGTGTTAATTCTGCAGCTCCTCACGCAGAGGAGGGCTTCTTTGGGAAACACCTGCTCCCCTGGAAAGGCTGACCAGCCTTTCTCTCCCGCTGCTTTGCTGCTCCAGGCCCCGCCCACATCCCCAGCTTCCTTCCTTGACCGTTACCTCTTCTTCCTCCCCCCTCTCCTTGGGTGCCCTCCGCACTTCCGTAGCCTCTGTGCTTCCATAATCCTATCCCAAAGAGCACTTCCAGACTCCCGGACGAGGTGACTCTTTGGGATTTCAGATGGCCAAGTCAAGATTCCTGGGAGTTCTCGGGGATTCCCCAGACCATAAGCTATTCTTAACCTGTTGCCGCATTCTTCACGCTCGTTATCATAGAAACCTAAGATGATTTGCTTAGTAAGTAACAAACATGAAGTTTGGTAGCATTTACAAAGACCTGCAGCCTACAGTGAATATTCAAACGCTGGGAAACACCAGGCACACCGGTGGGCGCAGCTAGCACGAGGCGAGGTGCGAGACTCCCAGCGAGGTTCACAGAGCCATGTGTCCCCACTGCCAGCTTAAGGACTCACTGTTCCTCCCAAACTCGGTTCTTGGAATGCCACTCACATCAAGTATACTAGTCATATAAATATATTAATATTAGTATTTATTTTGTGTGCCAGTATGACTCACTGTTTGCAGCAGAGCCACGAGCACATTCTTGCAACACAGCATGGGCTCCGAGCAGCGCTGACTAACGCGACCGTGACCGCTTCCCTCCTCCGTGCTCCTGCCTGTTCCTGCCAACACCGACCCGGCCCCCAGCTCCCTGTGCTGCTGCTCCCTGCTTTTGCCTTGTTGGTGTGGATTCCTTCAAATGGGGAACACCTTACTTTTTGCAGAAGAAATGATAGTATTTTTCCCCTGATTTCTTGACTGATTTTTCTTGAGATTCGAGATTCAGAAAACACTCATTTCCCAAGAAACATGAGGAAAGAAGCTCAGAGGATGCAGTCCTAGGAGACGTTTGCAACTCTCCTGCCTGGGTCCTGGGCCTGCCTTCAGGACCACACAGAGACCAGTGTCTACACCCAACGCCTCCTCTCACCCCACCTCCTCCAGAACGAGCTTCCCCTGTGTCCTCGTGACCTTCCCTCACCCAGATACTCAGCCCGAGAACTCGGCATCATCTCCTGTATCACCCCGGCTGGCTGCCTAGTCATTTGCTGGATTGTCACCCACTTCACGTCCCCAAAGGGTGGCAATGCTGACCCTACTGCCTGGCTGTGAGGCTATCGGGAAGTGATGGTGCTGCACATCTGGCTCTGAGCAGGGCCCTCCACCTCCCAACTCAGCACAGTCCTCTGAATCTACGCCCCCCCCTTGCCTCTTGGCTGTCTGGTTCGGGGCCTCCCTGCCTTTTTTTCTGGGCTATAATAACGGCACCCTACCCAGTCTCCCCACCCATCCACTGTCCACCCAGTGCCCGCACCATATTCCAACAGCGCAGCCCTGAGCTCAAACACCTGCCAGGGCTCCCATCCCCAGAGACCTCCACTCTGGGTCCCTGCCTCGCGTCCCCGTGCGCCCTGAGCATGGGGGCAAGTGCCCTGTTCTCCGGCCACAGTGGATGGTGTGGGGCTCCCTGCGTATTTTGCAGCTGTTCTGCACACCTGGAAAGAACGGCTAACGTTTTAGTCCCTGTCAAAATCCTACATATCAAATTGGTTTAAGAGGGTGGGGTCCAGTGATGTCTTCCAATATTGAAAACGCACACACCCTCTGAGACAGAACGGCTTCTAGAAATCAATCCTCTAGACTTACCTGTAAAAATGTGTACTGAGATGTTCCAGGCCACACCGTTTGAAGGAGAGAAATGTGGAAACCTCTCAAAGGTTCGAGTACAGCGATGGTGAAATAAATTATGAAACAGCCATTACGGCAGATGCCACGTGCCTTTCAAAAGGAGTGCACCGGCTTTATCAAATTAAAAAAGCAAATTGCAGAACAGTAGATAGGGTTTGTTTTTAACGTACTAAGTATTCATGATTCCTGCAAAGAGAAAGCTGACAGTGATGGGGGGAGGGTGGGTATGCAGGGCGGGGTGTGCTGTTTCCTTCGCATCTGATATCTCTCTACGGTGTTGGGTTTCTTTCTCACCGTAAGTGCTTCATTTCACCCACAATGTCTACTCTGCAGACTCTCTTTCCCGCAAGCTCCTTTTCTCCTGTTAGAAATAGTTACATACACACGGGGCTTACTATGTGTGAGGCACTGTTCTGGAAGCTTGATGTATAAGCGTGGTGAAGCCCATGGCCACTCCACATCGTAGATGCTATTGTTGTACCCCTTGTACAGGTGAAGACACTGAGGCCCAGGAGGGCTTAAGTGATTTGCTTTAGGTCACACAGCCAGGCAGTGGCGAGCTGGGATCCAAACTGCAGTGTGACACACGGCCAGGCACTCGAGGGACGAAGGGCGGGAGGGCAGGCTGCCTCAGGATGCCGCCTTGCTCATCTGTGTAACACACTACCGACTTCCCCGCTCAGCCCAGGGCCTAACAGATGTTGGCAGGGTTGCCTACTGCCTCAGACCAAACCGTGCACAGCGTGGGGCTTCTCTGCGTCTGCCCAGCTTGGCAGGATGCTGGCACATGAGAGAGGCCCCCTCCTCTCGCCCGACAACCACTCCTCGGTTCCGTCCATGCAGCCACTCCGCGCCCAGCCTCCTCATCGCGCGGCCAAGCCAGCTCCTCCTGCCCGGGCCTGACGGCAGCCTCCTGGCTCGCCCCTCTCCAGTCCCATGCTCCGCAGCACACCCACAGTGAGGTGTTCAAACGTAAACCAAGTCACGCCACAGCCCGCTCCAAACCCTCCAACAGCTTCCCCTCCCACCCATAAGGAAGTCACTACCTGAGCCGGCCCCGGGCCCTGGCCACCCTCTCTGCCGGGCTCGGACACGCCCCTCCGCTCTGCCTCCCCGCCCTGCACAGACCGCTCCCCCACCGGAACTCCTGCCCTGGAAATCCGTCTCCCCTCGGAGGCCCTTCCTGGCCACATGAGGGGACCCCCAGCCATGTGGTTCTCCAGCCTCTGACTCTGCATTTTCTTCGAAGACCCTGTCATCTGCCAGTATAGCCACATGTTTGTTTGCCCATTGTCCTTCTCCCCTCCGCCCTATAGCTGGGTTTTTTCTTTTCTGTTACCCGCTCTATCCCCAGGGCTTGCCGAGTCTCAGCAGGTGCTGGATGACGGTCAGGGACAGAAGAGACATTTTTGGGATGCAGGCCCCTCTGGGGGGAGGCTCCCCGTGTCCACATCCCTGGAGTTGCTCCAGATTTCCCCTTTTCTAGAAGAAGTTAAAGCTGCACCGTCACCCACGTCTTCCCCTTCTTCCTCCCCCTTGTGGAACTGACCTCTAGTCCCCACCCAACAGAAGTGGCGGAACAGGAAGGACAATTACTGTGATTGGGGGGGGGCACAGGGGACAGGGGGCTCTCTGAATGTTAGAAAAGAACAGCTGCCATCCTTGTCATTTTCAAGAAGAGCGATTCCTTACCATCTCCTTGGGTGGGAGCCCTTTGGGCCTGGAGGGCCAGCACCCTGGGGACCTCGCTCCTGCTGTGGCCCCTCCTGGCAGCCCCAGAAACAGCCAGGCCGGCCGGCTGGAGGGACTGAAGTGGCATTCTGCATGTCATCTCTGCAGGCCACAGGGCAGTGGGTCCCTGGAGGAGGGGCCTTCAGGTAATGAGCTTCTGAGGAATGAGGCTTTTTCCTGCGGGACAGGCCTGGCCTCCAAGGGGGGACTGCTGCCACCTGGGCCCTCGTTGACCTTTCTGCCTTCTAGAAAGGTGACACTCAGCCGTTTCACCCAGGTACTCCGGTGCAGGCCCCAGATCACTTTATCTAGATTGAGGGAGGGGAAGACTGACTTTCAGAATAATTCAAGCCATAAAGCAGTTACTGTTTCATGAGCACCTACTATGTACTAACTAGTCCCCGTATCTCAGGGCAGCACAGTGGATTCTTGCTTCTGCCTCCAACTTTCTCTCCGAGTGACCTTAAGCAAAGATTCTGAGACTCTAATTTTTTACCTGTAAAGATGGATGGATGGATGGATGGACAGATGGATGAAGAGGCATAGAGCAATGTTTCTGCAAGGACTCTCTCTTCATCCTCTTCCCCAGGACACCCTCTCACTGACAGCAGAGGACATATAGAAGACACCTCGCTAAGCACACGTACACAGATTATCTCATTTAATACCCCAGCAAATCGGTAAGGCCAGTACTTCTCTTCCCATTTCATATGGACACTAGAACTCAGGCTGAGCCCTTGCCCAAGGTCACTCTCCTCCTTAGCCGCAGAGCTGGGGACCATCACTGACTCCAGCATCACCATGCTTTCCATTTGGCTATCAGCCTCTCAAACTCATCTGCCTTGGAGGGCCAGGCAGCTGATGGAAATCAGTGACACAGGCCAAGGAGAAATGCAAGAGGGAGGAGTTGGAAAGGTGCCCCCTGGGGTATGGTCACCCACTGAAAGTCACTGACAGGGACATTTCATTTCAAAACACGGTGCGCACCTAACCAGTCTGCCTGCACATTTGAGACATCCTGAGTACCACCTGCACTCCTTTCTGGCAACCGGACAATGCTGAATACTCTGGAGCCTGGAAGATTCTGGCCAGTTCCCAAAAGCAATGAGAATCAAAAGTTCCTGGGGAGGAACGGCGTGTTTCCTGTTAGCAGCAACCTGCAAAGCCAAAGGTCTCAGCCCAGGTTCACGTGGTCCCTGGTAGGACACGGGTCGGGGCATTTCATCCCCGAGCTAAACTTAACCTGTTCATTGGGAGAACATGGCAGCTCATATTTCAGAAAAAAAATACATTTAACAACTTTAAGAGTAAACGCAGCAGCAAATGGGGGCGGGTGGGAAACACAGACTGTGTTTTCTGCTAAAAATCCAGTTGGGAATTTGTGCCATGACCTACATCACTCCGCTGCCTTCCACACCCCTGACTTTCTCCCTCCCCTCAAGGAGCAGCAGAACATATTTCCCAAGAATAAATTACTCTGCAGAAAAACATTTTAATAACGTGCTGAACGACAGCACAGCAAATCACTGAAGCCGTCACCAATTTGCAGCTCTAGTTCTGCAGCGCGAATTCTTGGAGTCCAAGCCTCCGTTCCTTAACAGTGCCTGGCACTTCCCTCAGTATCTGCTACCATCTGCAACGCGTCACATCTCTGCGACCACCTTTCCACCACATGCCAGAGCATACAAGCAACATAGGGCTCCCAAAGGAGGGTGCTGGGGGGCTGGCCCTGTTTCATCTGCTCCCTGTTTGGGGGGGCAGACCCTGGTCTCCACCTGGGCCACGCTGATACACAGAGTTCAAATAGAAAAGCAACGCCCCACTTCCCACGGGCCTACTTTCCAGTTCAGACCTGCTGTTCGCATTAGCAAAGGCAGCAACGGGACACAGAGAGATTGGGAGAAAAAAATTCAACCTGCTGATTCTTCTACTCTCAGATTTGTGCAGATGGCAGAGTACTTAGAAGTCATCATGCCCCTTGCAGAACACAGTGAAATACAGACCCAAAGTGGAAAAGTGTGTGCAAAAGCAGATCCTGTCTAATACTGAACTTCAGGTTGCATAAGCCCAAAAGTTTCAAGGAAAAACAAGCAAATTCCACCCACTAGCTTTTATCCTTCCTGCCTACCTTCCCGCTCCTCAAATCAAAATGCGACCACCAGTACTGAAGTTTAACAGCGGACAAGCCCCAGGACATACAGACAGGAGCACAGCATGCAAGCCAAATGCTGCACTGGTAACACCAGTGTCTTCAAATCCAAAACCAAACTGCAGGGGCTGTGTGAGCAGCAGGTAAGAGCCAGGACTGCAAACTCCAGTGTCTGCTGCACTACCAGGCAGTAACGTGAGCAGGTGATCCGCCTGAGCAGATGAGACAACCAGCTACAGCGCAGTGACTCGTGGCAGTGAAGTTGGCTCAGTGTCCCAGAGACAACAGGGTGGGGGTTCGGTGGACACAGGGGTACCCAAGTGCAGTATTTTTCAAGAGAAGCTTGACATTTGGACTTTTTCTCTGACACCTTCAAATTTTTTTATGTTGGCAAGTACTTCAATTAAGGAAAACGAACAAAACCCCACTGTACTGGCCAAATAAAACAAATCAGGGATCAGGTTCAATCCACAGGCTGCGGGTTTGCCACCTGTGCCCCAAAACATGGGCCATGGCACCAAATAGCCCAGGGTCCCCATGCGCTGGGTGGGTGACCCTGGGATCAGCCAGGTAACCTCTCAGAGCGTGGCTTTCCTCATCAGTAAAGTGGAGATATGGGCCCACCTAAGAGGCTCTCGGGAAGATGAGGTGAGATGAAGGGTGTGAAACATGAGGCCGGCACCCATAGCAAGTGCTCGGCACACGGCGCTCTGCTTAGAGAACAGGTCCATCCATGTGCAGTGATTAAAATGGACCTTTAGAATGATCCCGAACCAGCATTTGAAAGGTCCAAAGAACTTATGTCAAGATTTATAAGAATAATTATATTTGAGGGAGGTTATTTCCTTAGCCAAGAGATTTTCGTTTTGTTTGTTTTTAACCAGAAATCTCTTAGGCTAAGCTTTCTGGCTGAGACTTGGGTCTCGCTGGTTGCTGTGGGCACAAGCGAGGATGTGACCACGTGCAGGTCCACCAGCGCGGGCAATCTTGTCCGCAGCTCACCTTCCATTACCCCAAAATGAAACAATCTGCAGACTCTAACCTGTGACTCCATCTTGCTCAAAAGAGAAAAAGAAGAAGAGGGCATTTCAACTGGGATCTAGACCAACGTGCAGTCAAAATTCCGGTGTCGATACCGCATCATTCGCCACCGCGTCATTCGCCACCATCTCCTACCGAAATTTTTTGCTTTTTAAGGCTCATAAATGGAACCTTGAGTTCTCTGTGCTAATTAGGCACGGAAGGTTTGTCTCTCTGCACTGATTAATGGCAACCAGCGCAGCTGAGATTGCACAGCCGCCCCAATCCCCCACCTGAACGTGCAGTTTCTACAGTTTGGCAGACTGGTGCATGGTAGACACTCGACCGGAGATGCTGGGCTGCCAGGGCCAGCAGGGAGGGTCGTGGACTAGTCTGCGTGGGCAGTGCCGCCTCCCCAGACTCTCAGCATCGGCGACCAACTCGCTAGCTCCGTCTTCACCGGGGGATTTGACCAAAATGCACACGACTCAGTGAGTGGCCATTCCCAGGATGCACCACGGGGGCCGGGGGCTACTTTGAAAAGAACGAGAACTGCTCTCGGGAGCTACTGTGGCCATTTCCAAACTCTGAGATCAAGGCCCTGGCCCCACAAATGATTGGGCAGAAAGAAAAGACAGTGAGAGAGTCTTTTGTTCAGGGAAAAAAGGCATCTTTTATCACAGGCAGCACAATACAGTGACGTCTTCTCACGAAAGTCCTGGGACAATCAAAAAACCTAAGCAACCATCTTGGCTACAATTTCAAGGACCTAAGCAGGGAACGAGGCAGCCGCCGACGTGCGTCTGGTTGGAAGTTCAACTTGGAAATGCTGAGCGCACCCCCGCAGAGAGGAGCAGAAACAAGGCCCCGGTTTTGAGTTACGGCATCGCCACTGGAATGAAGCACATCCCCCAAACCTGCCCTGTGCCATTTTAAAGAGCTACAGTGACGGGAATCGTCATTATTTTTTATCCCAATAAATCACACAGACCCAGACCAGGACTTCTCAAATGAGGAATCCCAGCCCATTCTTGAAAAATCCCACAGGTTTCCTCTATGGAGTTTCACATTTTGTGTCTCTTGCGATGACAGTATTTTAGAAATAGCATAATTACATTATGGATCATCTGAAGACTCTATGAACACCAAGTAGTGTTTTGTCATTCCAAAGATGTAAATGTGTCCCCAGCTGAGAAGAGACTAGAACACAGTGGACTGACCAGTGATGAGGCAGTGACACCAAAGTGGCAGCCACCAGCCCCACGGTGCTGCATAAGTACATGCTTCCCAGCAACGGGACCAGAGAACAGCAGGGTGGGTGGGTCAGCACGCAGACACTGGCGTGGCACGTGGCAAGCGCAAATGAAGACACCGTCCACCACCATGAGCAAAGATGTGGTTTCAGAAAAACAGCAGCACCCATTGTGTTAACTGACAATCTTGAATTGTAATGATTTTGTAAGTACGTAATGTATAAATGTCTTTAAATATTTTTTTTACTTTTAGAAGAGATACAAAGGCGAGGAAGTTAGACCTACTTTTAAGTTTGTTCATATTTAAGTAATATTAATACCAAAATAATTTCAGTCCACACAGGTGGGAGTCTGTGAGAATTTTTCCTTGGGTTCATTGCCCAAGCCTAAGAAATGCTGACACAGATCATTCTAGTTTCAGAACACCTGTGAGCTGTACAGAAAGTGAACCTTTCCTTCAATCACAGTGTACGAAAGTATAGACGCACAGAGCCCGGAATTTATTTGCGAACCTCTAATCTACAGTGGTCGTTTGCAGACCTGCTCTCTGGTGAGCGCACCTCTAACAGCTCCTGGGGCCCCTGGGGTCTACGGCACCACAGCAAGGGCCACTTTGGTCCCCGAACTTCCAAAGAGACAAAGAAGCAGCAGTGGGCGGCCGGCAGAGCACGGCCCCCAGTGTACTCACACAAAGAAGGGCATCAGCTGGATCAGAGTCTCTTTCTTGGGGCTGGCGGCAAACTCGGGGACCATCTGGATGACTTTGTTCATGATACTGCGCAGGTAATTCTGGAGCTGCTTTCTTCGTTCCTCTACGAACTTGGCATCCTGAGAAAACAGACAAAACATCCACGCTCAGCTGTGCTCTCCTCAACTGTTCAGAAACGACCCACGGCACACGCAAGAACCACGCACCACCATCCAGAGAGCTGACGCTGTACTGAGTGAGGACCACGTGCGAACGGCCTCTAAGGCTTCGCACGCAGCATCGCGTTCAGTAACAGGAGAGATGCTCGTGATGTTATTAGGTGGGGGAAAAGCACGTCCGAAAACTACGCACAGTGTGCTCCCACGCAAGAATGGCAGTTATTTCTGGGGCATCTACAATGTGCCAAGCATGGTGTCAGCGGCCAGGGACATAACAATGACACAAATTGTCACTGTTGCAGCCCTCATGGAGATCACAGGCCAGCGAGGGAGACGCAGATAAACCCAGTGACCACACAGGTCAATGTGTAAATACTAATCATACTAGATGCCACCTTCCAGAGCACGTGCTTAATTTTGCCTTCACAGGAATGTCCCAAAACATGAATTAGTTGCTACTGGTTAAGAAAGAGATTTTACTAATAAACAAACAATTTCCACCTGGCACACCAGGGCCACAGGAGGCGGGGGCTGCACAGGGGGGAGCCGCAGAGGGGAGGCAAGGGTGCCCAGTTAAGGGCAGTCTCCACTCGGCGCTCGGGGCTCTGTGCTCCGGGCCCTCCTCCCCCATCCCCTGACCCCAACCCTAGCCCCTCCGAGGTCTGCCTGGCCTTCGTGGACAGAAGCCACTTCACAGACATGCAGCCTGAGCCATCGCAGAGGGTCTGCACTCGGACTGTGTGATAATCTGCTGTCCCCACCTTAATATTCTTAATAATTTTGGAGCAAGCGGTTCCACAAACTCTACAGCTGGTCCTGCGCGCACACCTCCACGCTTACGGCAAAGACACCCTGGGCAGCGTGGGGGCTGGGAAGGGCTCTCTCGGGGAAGGTGATGCTCCTTCTGGACCGAAGGCCAAACAGGGTGAAGAAATGAAGAGCACAGAGGGCAGTGGAGCAGCAAGGTCATCTCAACCCCACAAGAACACGAGAGAAACGTGCTCTGATGAATCACATGTAATACATGAAGAAACTGCGGCCTAGAGCAGCGCCGGGCGCCGTGTCCAGGAGGCCCCACAGATCAGGTGGGGCTCTCGGCGCTGCTGCCCCTGCGCCGGCACAGAGCTGGCCCAAGGCAGGGGCTCAGTCACAATCTGTCAGCACCCAGGATACCCACCCAGTGCCTGCCCTGGTTCCTGACGAAGAGTTCCCACAAAGCCCTGCCAAGGCCCGGGGCATGGAAGGAAGGTTCTTTCTTAAGTGGTGCCTCTAAGCCAAGGCTGGCAGGTTCAGCAAATGAAAACACAGGATCTCTCATGAAATCTGAACTTAAGATAAACATTGAATGATTTTTTTACGAAAAGTAATTCCCATACAAGCAAAACCTCTCCATGCAGTATTCGGGACACACTTACACTGAGAACTTACTGGTATTTTATCTGAAATTCACATTTCACCGGGCATCCTGTGTTTTCTCCAGCAAGCCTCCTCTGAGCACCGGGAAGGAGGAGAAAGAGCTACATGGCACCTGCTGCTAGCAGGGACTCCTGGGGTCACTCCAAAGTCACAGCAAGGTCTTCTTGTCCAGAGCCCGCCCCCCCCCCCGCAACCATGGCCCAATGAGCTGCCTCAGTGGGGGACCTTCCTCCAGAGAGATGGTGGCACCCAAACACTGCCACGGGCCACTCCAGCGCCACCATCAGCGTTGTCCCAGGCCAGTGGCTGGGGTCCCACGCAGCCTGGTGGGAGGCAGGCTGTGTGGGAACAAGTGAAACAAGCCAGGGGAGCCGAGGGTCCCGCAGCCCACGCTGAGCCGCTCCGGCCCCGCTCACCCAGTCTCAATGCCGGTTCTGCTCCTTGATCTCCACGCTTTAAGCCATCATGAAGCAATTAGACACTCTTCCTTGAGAAGGTGGTTAATATGCCAGGTTAGTGCCAAACAGAGCTAATCAAGCCTAGTTCCAATCTGCACAAGAAACCCTCAAGGACAGCTTGAGAGGCTCTGCTGCAGGAAGACAAGAAAGGAGCTAATCAGCCCTGGGAGAACTTGCGAAGATTTTTCTTTTGTTGGAAAGGGGATGTTCAAACGCTCTAAAGCAACAAGGAGAGAGCAGAGATGGTCCCTCAAGCTGTGCGTGGGGCAGGGCTGAGCTACAGAGCCCAAGGAAGGTGAGGGTCCCTCCAAAATGAAGGCCAGAGGATTGCACCCTTGAGTCCCTCCACCCATCACTGCTTGGCTAGCACCTCCTCTTGCCCAGGTCCCCGAGGCAGAGACAGGGGTTATTACCTGCAGGAACCCCAAATCCTTTCCAAGTGCTCGCTCCTCACAATAGCTGGTCCCTGCAAACCTAAGCCAGGTCCTGCTATGAAAATCCAACGTGGCAGCGACCTCAACGTGGCATCCCAGCAATTTCTACCTGAGTTGCTCAGAATAAGCAACGACGTTCATCAGGTCTCTGCTTATGTTCTGTGCTCAGAGCTTTCCTGGCGCTGCATCCTCACGGCACCTGCCAAGTTGGTTACCAGTGGGGAACCTGCCCAAGGGCTCAAAACTAGGAGGCAGCTGGGAGGGTCCCAGGTCTTTAACCAGTGAGGAACTGCAGCCCCTCTGCACGGACAGCAGCCTTCAACCTTCCCAGCTTCCCCCAACCCAGGCTTCCATCCACACACACTCCACTGCCGGGTGGGCTGTGGCATGAGCCATTTTCTGTGTGAAGAGAAGGACGCCTGTCCCCCAGGTGCTGGGGGCTGCCTCCCTCCCATCCTCTGCCCAGACACTGTTTCCCTCAGGTCTCATTCCGCAACTAGACATGCAGACACCTCACCTGAATCACTGCATGTGACTCGGTAGAAGGTGACCTGAGGGGCAGAGAAGATCTCAGGACAATTCGTGGAAGGCTAGAGTCTTTCTGGCAATTGTGGTTGTTCTTATGTTTTTTACTTTTTTATTATGAAAAATTTTAAATACGGTAAAAAGCAGAGCAAATTATAATGAATCTCCATAACATTTCATCTAATAAAATCATGACCCTCCTCCATATCTGCTTCATCATTTTTACCTTTTCGCTGAGGTGTTTCAAAGTAAATTACACGTGGCATCAACCCAAGTGCCCATCAATTCAAGAGTGGATTAATAAAACGTGGTATATGTACACCATGGAGTACTACTCGGCCATAAACAAAGATGAATTAATGCCTTTTGCAACAATCTGGAGGGATTCTCCTAAGTGAAGTATCTCAAGAATGGACAAACACGTGTACTCACTATTAAACTGGACCTAACCGATGAGCACACAAGTGCACAGAGGGAAGTAAAACTCAGTGGAGATCAACCGGGGGAGGAAAGGCAAAAACCTACCTAATGGGTACAATGAACACTATCTGGGTGACGGGCACACCTATAGCCAGGACTCAAGCATTACAGAAGCAACCCCATGTAACCTAAAACATTTGTACCCCTTTAATATTTTGAAATAAAAAATAAAGTCATATTTTACTCCTTAAATACTTCAATGTATATTTCTAAAAAATTAAGAACATCTCCCTATTTAACCACAATGCCATTATCAACTGTAATGAAATTAATGAGAATTTGTTCATATCATCTAATACCTAGCCCATGTTTAAATGCTTGAGTTTTCTAATGTGTCTGCTGCTTCAGGAATTTTTGAAGAGGGGCCGTAGTGTACCCCAGAATGGAGTCAGCCATTCCCTAGCAGGTGGGACACGGCACTGTTCAGATGGGAACCCCATGGGGGTCCACTGGGTTTGGACCTTTTGGTGAAGACAATCCCACCATTTTCACCACAAGCCACTACCGGAGATTCATGGACCAAAGTGACTCACAGGTATGTTGTGTACGGCCTGAGCAATGTTTAAAAACATTAGGATTTCTGCATAAAATCCAGATTTCTGGCTTCCCTTTAAAAACAAGCAAGTCCTGCCAGCAGGTGGGTGCCAAGCTATCAGTGCCCTGGCCAGCCGGCAGTACAGGGCCACCGTTCTGCCAGCCTGCTCGCCTCCACCCCACCCGTCCAGCCTCCAGGGACTGGGAGCTCACGAGCCCTACTTCAGATCACTTGCACACACAGTGCGACTGGCCCAGGCCCTACAAACCCATCTAAGAGCCCACACCACATCCAATTCACATCACAAGATGACATTCCTTGAGGTGATGAGACTGACCTACAGTGACATTTGCCAGCTCTGTGGGCACGTGGCTCAATCACCCGGAACCTCAGATTCTCACCTGTAAAATGTCCTTAAGGTAGCACCTACCTCATTCGTGGTAACCTGGGCCAAACGCCTGGCAGCCGGTGAGGCCCACCGGGCTCTGAGACGGGCACTGATGACTCAGGGATGTTCAGCTGGCATCCTTCTCCTCGAGGAGTTCATATGTATGGAAGTGGGTGGGGACAGGCAGGGGCAGAGGCTCAGGGAAGCTGGCAGAGAGGCATCTAAGTCTGCGTGAGGGCTGGAGAGAGGGTTTCACTCGAGGACAGCAAGCCCTGAGGGTGCCGCTTCAGCTGAGTCCTGGAGGACCAGCATCTGTCCACCAGGTGGTCTAGGTGGGAGCCCTCAACGTGGGGGGCGAATGGCGTGCCAAGTGGAGCAAACGCCAAAAAGAAACCCGCAGGCAGGAGGAGCCGGCCCGCTGGAGAGGCAGCCCGTGTGGCCGGGTGCGGGGGTTCCAGAGGCAGCCGACTGTGGTGTCAGCAGGAGTCCAACCGCGCACAGCTGTGCGGACCACGGAAGGCAGCGGGTGGGGGGGGCAAGTGGGAGGTCCGACCTGAAAGTGTCTAGAAAGACTGCGGCAGGGGGGACAGGCTACCGGCAGCCTTAGGCAGAGACCTTTCAGAAACCTACCATGACACTCTGCTGCTTGGACTTCTCCCACGGCTGCCCAGAGCTCACTCTGCCTCCCCCAGCCCGGCTCACAGGAACCGCTGCTATGTGGCTTGGCGTGCCGCGCCGACTTCCCTCCACGTCACCCTCTCCCAAGCCGCCCCCGCCCCCAACACAGTCAGCACCCAGCACTCCCGAGTTTCTTCTCGTGTCTAGCACAGTCCCCGATGTCATCCGTCTTTGTTTGGGCTGTTCCCCTGGTCCAGAATGCCTTGCCATTTAGCTTTCTGCTCCCGTGCCTCCACCTCCAAGAGGCCTCCCGGGACGTGCCAGCTGGGCCCAGGCCCTCGCCAGCCCAGCCTCATCTCTCTTTCCTTCAAAGCACTTAGTGCTTCCTGGGATGGGCTTGTTCCTCACCCTGTGCCTCTCACTTCTCCACCTCCCCTGCTACACTGTCACTCCGCAAAGGCAGGGACCTGACCTGTCCGGTTCACTCTTCCATCTCTACAGCCTAACACAGTGCCTGGAGATCACGAGAGGTTCAATAACTGTTTGTTGAGAGAACTATTAAATGTTGGGGGTGAATCCAGGGGAGCAGGGCAGGCCACCAGGAAGACTGGTGGCCGTTGCCAAAGTCCAGACAAGAGATAACAAAGATCCCCCACAGGCTGGCCTGGAGACCCCTCCCTGGTCCAAATACCCTCTGGATGGGGCGTCAGAGAGCAGAAGACCAGGGACCAAGCGAGTGAAGGCAGGAAACGGGGCCTCCAGAAGCCCCATTTGTCACACGGGGCTCCAAGGGGAGATCAGTGTCCACCGCAGGGGCCTGCCCCACCGAGCAGCGCCCAGCTCTTAACGGGGCGCGAGGTATTTGTGAGCTTTCTGGTTGGGCTCCTGGGGTCGCAGCCAAAACGCAGATTAG
This sequence comes from Lepilemur ruficaudatus, assembly GCA_963574885.1. Lineage (NCBI taxonomy): Eukaryota > Metazoa > Chordata > Mammalia > Primates > Lepilemuridae > Lepilemur > Lepilemur ruficaudatus. Next base: position 21,446 of record CAUYRT010020232.1, read on the forward strand.
CAGCGATGGCACTGGAGGCGAGCCCAGGGCGCGAAGCCTGCCAGACTCCTCTGGTGGCCTCTTAATGAGTCCTCGCCGCCTGTGGCCCTGCTGTCATTCTGTGTGGCACTCCTATCACAACACGGCCGTCAGTTGTGCTTTAGGACTGTTGACAGCGAGCACCGGGAGTTAGGCCTCACTTTAAAAAAGAACACTCAGGACTATTTTAATGGGAGTGTGTTTTTCCCCTCTAGAAAAGGTTAATTTTATTTTGAGCTTCAAGAAGATAAAGACACCATCAAGTTAAGACGATGGAATGTGGCCGAGACGACAGGCAGGGCTCCTAACGCAAGTGCTCAGGCCCTCTGCCTCCCCGTGTTCCAGCGCCTCATCTCCCGGGCCGTCCCTGGCAAGGGCGCCGTCGCGATGCGCCCACTCTCCAGCAGGACCTTCCCCGGGAGCCGTGCTTTGTGCAAGACGCTGCACGGACAGAGGCGGCTCTGCATTCCCAAGGCTCCTTTTCGTTTTTATCTAAGAACATGGAGGCGTTTCATGACGTAAGCAGAAGGTCCGGTCCTTCAGGAGGAGCAGCAGCTTATGCCCAGTCCAGGGACGGCTGCTTCGGTGTCAGCTGATCTCACAACTTGTCAGTGGCAACTGCAGTCCAGGACTGGGACCAGACTCCCAAGGACGCCAGCCAAGGTCTCCCGGCTATAGGACTCTGCCCTGCGCCCACTGGATGAGGCTGCTCACCAAACCCACCTCTTCTTCCCGGGCGCAAAGGCAGACCAGGCTTCCCAGCATGCCTCTCACACGCCCCACGGTGGCTTCTGGTTAATGTGAAGTGACGGGGGTGCACGAGTCACGTCCACGCTGGACACAGAGAGGAAACGCCTCGCAATCCCCACCCCTCCCCTCTGGGAGTGAGGAGAAAGGAGAGTCACCTGATCTGCAGTGGAAATTAAGTGGAATGGACCCAAAGTGAACTGATGCGCGGACCGGCTGGAGTCGTCCACTCACTCGTTCAACTCTCCCGTCACACACCAACTTCATTCGTTCATTCAGACGTTCTCTGGGGCCCACTGGGATCAGGCACCATGAGCAAAAGACAAATAAGGCCTGGATCCTGCCCCACGGAGCTTACGGTTGGAAGGACACACAGATCGATCATTACGGAACAGTGTGATAAAGCTTGATACACCCTTGATAAAGGGACAACAGGCCTACTGTGCAGGGGAGGAGGGGCCTGATCCGGAATGGGAGTGCCTGGAGCCTTCCCAGAGGCCTGTGTGATGTAATAATTACACAGCGGTAGGAGCAGTGACAGCAGCTGCGGCAGCAGTAGGAACAGTCGTCACCGTTAACATCCACCAAGCACTTCCTCTGCCAGGCGATGGGCCGAGCTCACCTCTGCGTTACGCACGGTTTCATTTGTCCTCAGCAGCCCACTGCCACGGGGGCTTTTTGGTATTCCCAGTTTGGAGGGAGGCAGCGGGGACTCAGGTGTTGAGTGCAGGTGCCTGGACAAACAACCACTTAGGGGTAGGGGTGGCGATGGGACCTGGCCCAGGAAGCCCGCGTCCTGAGCCCATGCCTTGGTCCACTGTGCTGCAGGACAGGGAGGGGGGGTGCTCCAGGGCAGGAATGAGCCAGGAGAGGCCAAGGCCATGGCTTGGGGGGCACCACAGGATTCAGGCCCAGAGGTGGGGGAAACTGGGACAGTCCTGGGAGGCCAGGCTGGAGGACACGCACTCTACCCCTAGAGGCCACAGGCATTTTAAGCAAGAGACAACAATCAGCTTCTCCTTCTGAGACTGAAAAAACTTCTGATGCTTCAGTTTTAAAAAGCTACCCTATTTTGTCCCTGCAGCATTGAAAATCTGTCTTTCCTCTCTGTTAGCCAGCTGGGAGGCGTGGACGCAGCTAATCTAAACCACAGGCCCAAGGCTGCCATCCTGGGACGCCGGGAACGCGCCGCGCTCCGCTGCAAATGCACGAGAACCCGTAAACTTGGCTGTATCGCCGGCGGAGCACCCAGGCACATGCCACCCATGCCTGAGCAGTTGTTTCCAGGGAGTCCATTATGCAACTGCTAATTGGGAAACTGAGGAGAAAAATTCCTATTATTGCCACTCTAAAAACTCTCGATGGAGACATCCGAGAGCAAGGAATAGTCGGGCGTGATAAGGCCTCCTAGCAGTGGCCTCCCAATCATCAGCGAGCCTGTTAAAGCTTCTGATTGGGAGCTTTTAGCAGAGCTGCATGGAGCAGCCTCACTTGATTAACTTGGAGCAGATAATACAATTGCAAACGTAGAGAGGAAACCATCCTTCTACTCTTTACACCGGGAACAGGCTCCAGTGTGCACGAGGAAGGTCCTGGGGTTCACATCTGGGCCAAGCAGCTGGCTGAGGGACCTGGCGGAGAGATTCTAAACAACTCCTTTAACTTGTTTGACAAGCTGTTTTCTAGAGGCTCACGAGCTGCAGTGTATTGGGTGTGGATGGAAGAGGGGAGGATGAGGGCTTTATCAGAGGGGCTTGCGGGGGATGTGTCTCTAAGGCATCCTCGGTGAGACCCTCCCCCCGTGAGCCTCTGAGACATCCACCAACCCAGAGGCTGGAGCCGCTGCCCCTCCCAGAGGGACGAGGGAAGCAAGGTCCTGTCTGACTGTTCCATCCCCACCACGCCACTCCACCACCAATCACCCAGCAAGGGTTTTGCTAATGGGCTGGGCAGGATAGAGAAAGATAAGAAACAGGCCCCATACTGTGGAGGTCATCCTTTCCCTCCTTCCCTCCCTCCCTGGACACTTCCTGAGCCCAAGGGACATTATTCGGTTATCCACGTAAACAACATTTATTTGACACCCTCTCTGTGCTAGGCCCTGTTAGCCAAGATGAAAAGCACCTAGTTCTTGCTCAAAGGCACTCACGGTCTACCATGCAGTCACACATCCCAGCATCCATTAGGCACCACAGTCTAGAGAATTCCATCCACCCGCCCACACGTCCACTGGGCACTGCCTCGTCCCGGGGCCTGTGCTGAGAACGAGCTGGAGGAGAGCCGGCAGCTGCCCTCCCAGAGCCGCAGCCTGGAAGCCCGTCATTCTCACGACCAGGCTGCAGGAGGCTGGCGTGCCGGGCCGGGGCTCCTGAGAAGAAGGATCACAGTGCCAGGTCACGGGCCATGGAGGACAACAGACAGGTGGGTCATAAAGAAAACAGGGCGGCAGGAAGTGAGAAGCACTTCTAGCGTGGAGGGTGCAGTCCCCTCCTAGCTGGGCCGTGTTGAGGGGTGTCTGGGAAGCAGGAGGCACTTTGACCTTGGTCTCGAGGGATGGGAGGATGTCAACAGATGTGGCAGGAGGGAGGCAGTGCGCCTCAGCGAGGTGCAGGGGAAGGGCCGAGTCGGGTGGCCCCTGTCAGTGACGGGGATGGTGCCAGGTGTGGACTGAGCCCGACAATGGGGCACAGGATCGGTTCAGAGAGGGTGCGAGAGAGGCCAGAGGCACAGCACTGGGGACCGCCACACGCAGGGAAGGGAGAGGAATGCGTGGGCTTCCGCTGCCAAGTAACAGGCACTGCTCCATGAGGCTAGAATTACCATCCTCATGTCACAGCTGAGGAAACTGAGGTACAGAAAGTTGCACAGGAGTAAAGTGGTAGAGCCAGGACTCAAACCAGGCAGCCAGGCTCCAGAGCTCACGCCTCACCCCCTAGGCCACACTGCCTCCCACCAGCGCTGCTTGCAGGTCCCATGGATGAGAAGGGCCCGCCCCGTGAGGAGTGACCCCGCTGATTAAACCCCTGGGCCCTCCAGGATGAACGTTAACAGTGATTGGGCAACAGGATTTCGCGTCCCCACGGGGGCCACATCCAAGACCGACCACACTCATCTCCTGCAGAGAAACCTTTGGTGGCGCCCTGGTGCCTTCAGGATTGATGTCAGGTTCCCAAGCACAGAACTCATGGCCCTTCGTCGTCTGGCTCCTGCCCGCCTCTCCAGCGTCACCCCCTTGCCTGGGCAGGGCTCCATGCCCTGGGCACTTCCACGTCACCAAGGAGATGCTCCTACCGTACCAGGCTCAATCTCCAGTGTCCAGTGTATGTAAGTGCCTCCCCAAATTCCCTGGGCAAAGCCAGCTGCTCACTGCACACGGGGCCCAGGACCAACTGTAGCTCAGCCACATCTAACTCTCTCCTGCGGCTGCAAGGTCCTGCAGGGCCTCACTCACGGCCGTATCCACCCGCGGCACCCAGCGCAAGGCAGACACCCTGCATGAATGGTCACAGCTACCGTTAACTGAGCTGGTAAGCGGCCAGACCTCTTCTCTGCCCTGCCAACACTGTGCAGTGGTTTCCTGGCCCACCTACAACACACAACCCCAAGTCCTTCAGTCCCACTGGAGAGCCCCAGACCCCGGGCCCGGCCCGATACTACTGTGAAGTCTGGGATGACAGACCACAGCCCCCAGGGCTGGGCAGCTCAAGGAGGGGACACCCTGGAAAGAGCTTGGAGACTGTACAACAGCACTCATACAGTGTCACTGAACTGTGCCAAATGTCAGACAAGCAAATAAATTCTGACCTCCCCCGCCATCTACAACAAAAACGTACCCACATCGAACCTTCACTGCGAACAGAGGACAGAAAGCACGTCTCTATTTCAGAACAGGAACAGAAGCTCCACACGGGCCTGGAGGGCCCCTTACACCCTCCTCCTGCATGCTTCCTATAACGATGACAACAGGAAGACCCGTCATCGCAAGCCTACTGAAGTGTTCACCTGCATCATCTCAACATACCGCTCGACACCTTCATGAAGTAGACACGAATATCTGCATTTTGCACATAGGCAAACTGAGGCTCCAAGAGAGGAAGTGCCTTCTCCACGGTGACCCGGCTGAGAGGCAGAACCACACCTGTCTGGGTGCAGCACCTGAGCTTTCAAACATGATGCTGTCCTGCCTCTCAGGACCAATGTACTCAGGACGGCAGGAGACTTAAGGCTTTGCTAAAAACAGAAATGAAAAACAAACTCGTCCTACAGTTCACACAGGGTGAAGCAAATACCACAGTTCTAAAAACTTCCTCTTGGTGCAGCGATAAATATTTGTGATTGGATGAATTTACACCTCTATATATATCAACGGAACCCGCAGTCTGTGGGAGAGTTCCTTTGCTCGAGATAGGTTGAATACGGTGGCCTGTCTCCCCAGGGGCAGGAGCCTGCCTGCAATGTCTCTTCTTCCCGCCACGGTGCCTGGCACGGACTGGGCCCTCAGCAGGACACGACAAATGATCCCTCCGGTAGGATTGCTGCAGGCTCCATTGCAGCTGAGGCCTATTTTTCACTGTTTCTGACTTTGCAGCCAAGGGAAACTGCAGGCTGGACGGCTGGGGGCTGGGGCAAGGCAGAGGAAAGGCTGGTTCATGCTTAATGGGAATAACTCAGAGAGAAAAAAGACACTGCCCAGGTATAAACACATCTGTTCCAAGACTTGCAAAGTCCAGCAGCAGCAGTGGCCGGTGGGTAACAGTGAAGGGGCCCGTGTGGACAGGGCCAGCTGGGAAGGGGCAGCCACTGCTTTACTCCTGGCAGCTGCTGCCTTGTGGGAAGTAGGACGACTCCTGCCAGGTCGCCGAGATTTTTATGTTAAATCTCAGATTTTAAAATATTGAAAATTATTTTTTTTTAAATTTAAAGACCACATGAATCAAATAAAACACAAAGTGCAGGCCACATAGAACCATCGATTTAAGGCCTGAGATCTAATTAGAGGCTCGACAACTTAAAACACTGTCCACAAATCCGCTGCAGCCAGAGCTAGCGGGCAAAGAAACTGAGCCAAGTACTCCACCTCCCCGATCTCGATCTCTTCGCCTGTGCAAAGGTGACAACGCTAAAAACGTCTGTCTCTGAGGATTATTGTGTGACCAAATGAGACAGTGCCTGCAGAGCAAAAACTGGAGCTGTCCCAGTGCACAACAGACACTCAATACACAAGGAATTGCCTTTCTAGATGCAAGCACGATTCAGGTTTACGAACCAGGGAACCAGCCCTCACCAGACACCCCGTATGCCAGCACCTTGATCTTGGACTTCCCAGCCTCCAAAGAGTGAGAAATGAATTTCTGTTGTTCATAAGCCACCCAGCTTATGGCATTTTGTTATAGACTGAACAGACTAAGACACCATATGACCTGGCAATTCCAACCTTTGACAGAATGAGAGAATGAAATGAAATGGAAAAAAAAGAAAAATATACATCCACCCAAAAATATTCATAGGATTGTTCACAAAAACCAAACAGTGGAAGCAGCTCAAATGTCTCCCGTCCAAGCACTAACCAGGCCTGACCCTGCTTAGCTTCCGAGATCAGACAAGATTGGGCGTGTTTAGGGTGGTATAGCCACAGACACCTCAAATGCCTGTCAAATGATGAATGGATAAGCAAAATATGGCATACCCATGCAATGGAGTATTATTTGATGGTAAGAAGGAAGAACAGTAACTGCCCCCATCCGCAAGGATATGTTTCCAGACCGCAGGTGTGTGCCTGAAACCGCGGACAGCACCAAACCTTCCATATACTATGCTTTTTCCTCCACATTTCCTATACTTATGATAAATTTTAATTTACAAATTAGGCACAGTAAGAGCTTAACAACAAAAACTAACAATAAAATAGAATAATTATAACATACTGTAATAAAGGTTATATGACTGTGGTCGCATTCTCTCAAAATGTCCTATTAAACTGTACCGAGAGTGACAGAAACCATAGAGAGCAGAACCAAGGACGGGGGGCTGCTGTGCTAATAATACAAGCTGCGACACAAATGAACCTTGAAAACATCATCCTTCTGTGAATCACAAAAAGCCTTCGAAGTGTATGAGTCAATTTATATAAAATTTTCAGAATAAGCCAACCTATAAATACAAAAAGTGGATTAGTGGTTGCCTAGGGCTGGTGTTATGGAGAAATGGGGAGTGACTGCTAAGAGGGGCAGAGTTCCTTTCTGGGGTGATGAAAATGTTCTAAAATTGGTTGTGGTGATAGTTGCACAATTCTGTGAATATATTAAAAACCACTGAATTTTATATTTTAAAAGGGTGAATTATCTGGTATGTGAATCATATCTCAACTATTAAAAAGGAATGAAATTCTGATATGTGCTGTGATATCAATGAACCCTGAAAATATGATGCTAAGAAGCCAGTCCTGAAAGACTACATAGTGTATATTCTATGGACACGAAATGTTCAGACTGGGCAAATCCATGGAGCAGAAAGTAGATTAGTGGCTGCCGGGGGTGAGGGCGGAGGGTTTGATGGGAAGTGATGGGAAGTGAAGCCAAGTGTTCAGGGATTCTTTTGCGGGTGACAGAAATATTATAGAATTGATAGTGGCTGTGGTTGTACAACCCTATGCTTATACTAAAAGCCAAGGAATTGCATGTTTAAATGGTTAGAGTGTGTGGTAGGTGAATTACATCTCAATAAAGCTGTTTAAAAAACAAAAAATGGGCACATCACCCCGACAGAACAATGAAATCTAATCCCAGGACTTCTGCTGGAACCACGGGGAAGGAGCAGCTCTTCCTGCTGGGGGTGCTGTGAGGATGATGCCAGCCTGGGCCCGCCAGGGGCTCGTCTTGAAGAAAGCCCGAGAATGGAGCCAGCACAGAGGAAAGCGAGGGAGAGAGGAAGGGAGGGAGGGAGGGAAAGACCAAGTTCTGATGAGATCCTACCATCCCTGCTCTTTTCACGGAAATCAGGCTCCTCTCATGCCTTTGCCTGTCGGAGAGGATTTTTGCTCAGTTCCTCGGTGACATTTTGTGTTTTCCTGGGCATCCTCCGATCGCTGTTCCGGTCATAGACCCTCCTTTCCTGGGCTTCCCATCCTGAGCCCACCCGGCCCCCACACCCGGCTTCCCAAGGCTCATCTCAACAGCCTCTCCTCCTTCCCATCCGGCAGCCACGCAGCAGCACCGCCTTCAGCCAAAAACGCTTCCCCACCTGGGCCGCACCTGGAGCGGGGCTCGGTAACTCGGCTGCTTAAAAATAAACACAGGTTGTGTTATTTCCACCAAGTTCTTCCCACCCTATTAATTATTTATCCAGCACCTGCTTCACAAAGAGGAATTTGGCAGGGAAGGAGCAGGGAGAAGAGCCTGGAAGGAGTGAGGCAGCTCAGACGAGCAGTGGTGGGTGGTGACACCCAGCAGGGCAGAGCCACGGTGCGGGAGCAGCGAAGGCACCCGGGGTTCGGGGGTGGGGGACGGCAGAGTCCTCTCTGTGGCCGTGGTGACACCCATCAGCACTGGTCAGAATGACATTTTAAAATTGATGACACAGGATACATAGGAAAGAAAAGCACTTATATTTAGACACAGTTATCAGAACTGCAATGTAGCAATGCGAGCAATCCTTGCTGATGCATTAAATAACAAGATCTCGTGGCAGGCCTAATCGCTACTGTAATTTCAAAGTAGTGACCTTTAACGATATTTGGAGACATCCGCAGCAACTGTGCTGTGATACAAAAATACATACATGTGGTTGATTTCCACTGGCGGCAAAGTTGCAGATGCCACTACTATTATTGGAGTGCTGCCCAAGTCCACATCTGAATTGCCTGTGTCAGGTGGAGGGCAGTGAGAATAAAAGCATAATTCCTCTTCACGATCACCTGAATTTCATCCTCAGACCCCAGGACAAGAAGTCCCAGGCTAGGAGGTCAGACTGAGCTCCCGAGCTGGCCACTCCGAGCCTCAGGTTCCCTACCTGTAAACCAGGGCTGGGAAGGGTGCATGCCCCGCCCACTGTGGGGACAGGATGAGAGTCAGGAGCCGGGGGGGGGTGGCATTAAAAGGGCATGTTGGTCAGAAAATCCCAAATGCTACCTCAGCCTAGCAACCACCGCCACAAGCAGTTCCTGAGCCTCTCTGTGGGCCAGGCCACGACCGAAGCCTGTTCCCTGCATCACCTCACTTCATTCTCACAGCAAACTCAGGAGGGCGATGCCATCATCTTGACACGTGAGGACACAAAGGCACAGCGAGGTGATGTGCTGATCTACGCTGGCGTCAGGATCCAAACCCAAGGACACTGATCCCAGGGTCCTCCTCTGCTGCTGCTTGCTGCCACTGCTCGGTGGTCGTGAGGAAGGTAAATGCCCAGAGGAAGCCAACAGAAGCCGAGCCAGACTTTATTTTGAGCTGGAGCCTCAGTTCCAGACCTCGCACACCCGTACAGAGGATGTCATCACCTGCTGGGCTCAGAGGGAGTCCCAAGGCTGCACACAAAGTGCAACCTCAGTTTCCACAAAGAACTAGAATTTCTCCATTTCCATGACAGGAAAAGCCATATATGAGAGAGAGAGAGAGAGAGAGAGAGAGAGAGAGAGAGAGAGAGAGAGAGAGAGAGAGAGAGAGAGAGAGAGAGAGAGAGAGAGAGAAAGAGACACACACCAAACCGAGAGAGCACCTC
>CAUYRT010020233.1:0-13218 GCA_963574885.1 Lepilemur ruficaudatus
GGCTTATCATCGTACGAATAATTTCTGGCCAGTCTGTATCTCAGGAAACACACGCTAATGTAGTGAGTTTTTAAATGGGTGAAAAAGAAATACAGAATGGGGGGAAGGTTTCAAACTATAGAAACATCTTCGAATAACGTATGGGTGGCCACCGGGGCGGGTTTTTTGGTCCAGACAGAGTCTCACTCCGTTGCCCAGGCGAGGGTGCCATGGCGTCAGCCTAGCTCACAGCAACCTCAAACTCCTGGGCTCAAGCGATCCTTCTGCCTCAGCCTCCCAAGTAGGAACTACAGGCATGTGCCACCATGCCCGGCTAATTTTTTCTATATATTTTTAGTTGGCCAATTAATTTCTTTCTATTTTTAGTAGAGACGGGGTCTTGCTCTTGCTCAAGCTGGTTTCAAACTCCTGACCTTGAGTGATCCGCCCACCTCGGCCTCCCAGAGTGCTAGGATTACAGGCATGAGCCACCGCGCCTGGCCTAATAGCAATATTTTTTAAAACACTAAAACCACTGAATGATTTTTCTGTGGGTGTGGGTGTGAGTATTAAGCAAGAGGGTGGCAAGAAAGGATAGATGTTTTAAAATTGCCCCTGCCTGCTATGTGGAGAATGCATTATGGCGATTAAGATGACGGTAGCTGGAGCTAGAACGGTGGCAGTGCACAGAGAGAGAATGGGACCAATTCAGAATATATTGTCCTTAGGGGACTGCTGTTTATTGTTGGCTTTGTGATTTTCTGTTGGTCATTTCCATGCTCTGAGGGAGTGGAAACGGACCATCTCCCAGGCCGGTCCTGGCCTGCAGTTCTGAGGGGGCTTCCTGCTGGGCTGTCACAGCACACACTGCATGCTGCTCGCTGCTCCCTCCCCAGGATCTCATGGTCCGGAATGACTCGCCCTGTGGTACCACCATTGGACCTATCTTGGCTTCTCGGCTGGGGCTGCGGGTGCTGGACTTAGGCAGCCCCCAACTGGCCATGCACTCTATCCGGGAGACAGCCTGCACCACGGGAGTCCTGCAGACCCTCACCCTCTTCAAGGTAAGTACCACTCCCACCCTCTCCATGACGGCTGGGCTCCTTCCCCATCACTAAGTGGCTGGCCTGGGTGATGGGGGCTGGTTGTCATGGTGTGACCATGTAGGAAAACAAGGGTCCCCATTCTTCTCAAGGCTCAGGGTCACTGACCAGCTGCCAAAGGAAAATGGGGGGGGGTTGGAGAGGGGCTCAAGGTTAAGACTGGGGCAGTTGTCAAGCACAGGTGACTTCTGTGCTTCTCTTGCTGGGGCCTGTGTTGGGAGGTGAATAGCGGAGTACCCCCATCTGGTCACTCACTAATTCCAAATCCCATGTTGCCTCCCATTCTAGGGCTTCTTTGAGCTGTTCCCTTCTCTGAGTCGTAACCTCTTAGTGGATTGAGGCCTCCTGGAAAGACTTCTCTTCCACCTGTGCATGTGAGAGGGGAAGTCCTCAGCTGAGCTGAAGCTGGCTTATTAAAGTGGATTTTTCACTCAAACTCTCCATGCTGTGCTTATTTGGAGGCTGGAGGGGTGGGAGTTGAGCCTGGCTTAAACTTTGGAACTGGGGGTAGGGGGAAGATTGGAGTGCAGTAGAGGAGCCCACACCCAGCTCCTGGGAGTTGGTGGAGGCCTGATTTTCAATCTCTTTTCTCATTCCCTCCAGAGCAGCCAAGGCTGTTTCCCACCCTCCCCCCAGCCCTCTCCAGCCCCTCTCAGGAGCTGCAAAGACAACAGCACAGTCTGTGCTTTCACTCTTCACCCACTTCTCAGAAGTCGCTGCCATTACTTGACTGTTAATATATTATCAGGAAAAAAGATTATCCCAGAAAGAATTGAAAGAAGAAAAGTCCAAGTCTGCTTATAAACTAACCTCCCTCCTTCCACCAAAATAATTGTGCTAACTGGTGTCCTTCCAATTTTTTTTTTCTTTTTGATACTTACATAAAAATTAATTTCTGGCCAGGTGCGGCAGCCCACGCCTGTAATCCTAACACTCTAGGAGGCCGAGGCGGGAAGATCCCTTGAGCTGAGGAGTTCAAGACCAGCCTGAGCAACAGTGAGACCCTGTCTTTACTAAAAAAAAAATAGAAAAAGTTAGCCAGGCATCATGCTGTGTGCCTAGAGTCCCAGCTACTTGAGAGGCTGAGGTGGGAGGATCTCTTGAGCCCAAGAGATGGAGGTTGCAGTGAGCTACGATGATGCCACTGCACTCAAGCCTAGGCAACAGAGTGAGACTCTGTCTCCAAAAAAAAAATAATAATTTCTATATAAATGCAGCCACTTAAGCTTTTGCATCTATATTCATAAATAAGGTTAAATTTCAGTTTTCTTTTTTGTGCCATCAGGTTCAGGTATCATTGTTACTCTTGCTTCATAAAAATAATTCCGAAGCTTTCCTGTTTTTTTCTTTTTAATACTCTGGAAAATTTAGATAACAATGGGATTATCTAACTCAATCTGTAGAATTCCTCTAAGAAATCATATGGATTTGATGCTTTTTTGAGAAGACGTTCTTTTATAACTTTGTCAAATGAAAACTGATGTGCTTAAGCTTTCTACCTCTAATGCAATGACAACTTTTGTAAGTTTTATTTTTAGAAATTATTCATCTTATCTGGGGGTTCACGTTTATTTGCACAGTTCTCTAAAGTAGTCGCTTATCATTAAAATGTTTTCCTTTAAGAATTTCCTCTTGTCATTTCTCTCCTTTCTGCCCTTCCTCCCTCCCTCCCTCCATTTCCTTTTTACTTCTTCCTCTTCCTATTTTTCTTTTCCTCCTCTTCCTCTTCTCTCTACTCTTTCTTCTTTTTCTTTTCTTTTTTTTTTTTTTGAGACAGAGTCTCACTCTGTTGCCTGGGCTAGAGTGTCGTGGCGTCAGCCTAGCTCACAGCAACCTCAAACTCCTGGGCTCAAGCAATCCTCCTGCCTCAGCCTCCCAAGTAGCTGGGACTACAGGCATGTGCCACCAAGCCCGGCTAATTTTTTCTATATATTTTTAGTTGGCCAATTAATTTCTTTGTATTTTTAGTAGAGACGGGGGTCTCACTCTTGCTCAGGCTGGTCTCGAACTCCTGAGCTCAAACAATCCACCCGCCTTGGCCTCCCAGAGTGCTAGGATTACAGGCGTGAGCCACCGCGCCCGGCCTCTTCTTTTTCTTGTACCTGTTCATTCTCCTTTTTTCCTTAACTTAGCTAGTAGTTTGTCTATTTTGTGTATCTTTTCTAAGTGCCGGCATTCTTGTTTATTTGTTAGTGCCACGTTTAGTGGTGATAAACCCTGCGTGCTGCAGTGTGACAACTACTAAGACTTTCACCTACTGGTGGCTGTCCTTTGTGTGTCAGGGCTGAAAACAGGAAATGCAGCTACAGAATCGAGCTCCCCGGTGTTAATGGTGACAGTAGGATTTCACAATAGCAGAGGCCAGGTGGCAGCACTTTATACCGTCAGAGTTTGTAGTATTCTCTGTCTCCTAATTATGCTGTAAGTGTGTTTACATGTGTTTTTTTCCTTCTTTCTCTATTGAATAATTTTTGGAGGGTGTATAGAAAGATTTGGACTTACATAGCTTATATCATCCTATGGGGACTGCAAATGTTATTTGTAATAATAGAATGTTGAAGGTGTTTGCAGAAGACACTGTTGGTAACCCACTGGTGTCCCTCACTTTTACCACTTCAGCGTACACAGTCCGACTTCCAACCGCCAGCATCCGCACTTCTTTGCCTGAGGGCTTCCTTTTGCTGCTTGGCTACAGTTTTCCACTCACATGGCAGTTGGAAGTGCCAGGGAATTCACACTCCATTCCCAGAGCCGCTCTAACCGATAACTGGCAAGACTTTGTGTCTGAATACCCCAGCTCCCTCACGTCTGGGGCAAGATAACTCCGAGGTGTGTAGTTCTCACTGGCTGCCAGAGTCTCTCTGGCAAGATTACATTCCAGAATTAAGCCTGATGACACACCCCTTTATTGACTGGGTTCCCTTCCTTGTCTCACTTGCCCCCTACCCTACCTGTGTTTCTTTCACCTCCCAATAGACTCCCTGTACTCAGATCCTTGTCTCAGGGGCTGCTTCTGGGGAAACCTAAACATGTTAGAATTCTTTTGTGATTGAGAGTTAGACAAGGCTGTCTGCTACTCTATTGCCATTCAACATTGTAGCACAGGTCCTTAGCTGTGTACTAAAGCAAGAAAAGGATTAAAAGATAGAAGGGTTGGGAAGCGAGGAGCAAAACTTCCTTTTGATATGATTTGTTATGTAGAAAATACAAAAGTTATACTATTTGAATTAGTAAGAGTTTATCAAGGTAGCTGGCTAGAAAATCAATATACAAAAATGAATTCTATTTCTATATACCAACAATAAATGGGTAGAAAATGAAATTTTAAAAAGGCTTACTTTTGCAAAGCATAAAAATCAAGTATCTATGAATAAATAGAAAAAGATCTTTAAGATCGCTACAGAGAAAATTTTGTGAAAGTCCAAATAATTTGGAAAATATGTCTTGTTTGTGGATGTGAAATTCAATACTGTAAAAATATCAGTTATTCTCCAGACTGATATATAGATTCCATGTAATCCTAATAAAAATGTCAACAGGTTCTCCCCTCCTCCTCGCATTTCTTTTTCTTTTGTGGGAGTTGACAAGCTGATTCTAGTTTATAGCCAGGATTTGAAGAAGACAACTGCCCTACCAGTTGTCAAATCTTATTACAAAGCTATAGTAATTACGATAGTATATTATTGGTTCAAGGATAGACTGGCCAATCGAACAGAGTAGAGACAAATGAATATGTGCTACTTGGTTTATGACAAAAGTGGCAATTCAAGTGGTCTTTTCATAAACTGTGCTATGAAAATCGGATATCCAAATGGGCAAATGAAATTAGAACCCTACCCCCTGTAATACGCAAAATCAATTGCAAGTGGATTTTAGACTTAAATATAAATGGCAAAACAATAAAACTTTTAGAAAATATTAGAGAATAACTTTATGACCTTGGTTAGGAGAAATTTTAAACAGGTAAAAAAACACTGAGCATAGAGGCAAATATTGGCAATATGACCTCATTAAAGTTAAGACATTAAGAAAATCAGACAAGCCACAATGTAAAACAAGATACTTGCAACATGTGTAACTGACATAGGGCACATATTCAAAGTATGTACAGACCTACAAATCAATAAGAAAAGTCAGATATCTAAAGGAGCAATGGGCAAAAGTACTTGAGCAGGCATTTCACAAAAGACGAAATCCAAATGGCCATTAAATGTATAAAACTGTTCTTAACATCATTAGTCATCAGAGAAATATTAGGGGGTGTCATGTGAAATTGACCATGTTTGCCATTTTGATACAAAGTGCCAATTTCATTTGGTTTAACTTAATAAAAATTAAAATCATGATAGACACCACTCATAAAAGCTAAGATTTTAAAGCCTGACAATAACAAGTGTTGGTGAGGATGTGGAGCGATGGAAACTCTCGTGCAATGTTAATGGAGTATGGGTTGGCAACAGCGTAGGAGATCAGGCTGGCATTATACTCACTGACCCAGCCATTGTACTGTAGGTGTCCACCCTCAGTAACGCGTTTGCATGTGCACCGGGAGACATGTACAAGAATGCTCATAGCAGCACTGTTCGTGAGAGTCCCAAACTGGAAACAACCCAAGTGTCCACAAACAATATAATGGATGCTTGGGAAGATGCCAGTTTTGTTGGGCCTGAAAAATAGACAATTTGGGGACTTTCGTTAAGTAGAAGAATACAAAATTAAGTAGTTAATGTTTCAGTAGTTTATCTTACTTAGAAGTGGCCCAGATATTTAACAATATCTATTACTTGAGTTAAGCTAGTATAGTGTACATGCTGCTGAAGTGAGCACTAACTCAGCATAACTGTAGGGTTGCAAGTTACCAAAAAAGACTTTGGAAACTAGTTAAGGCAAAAATACTATAACACCACACAAGGCTAGCCATCATCTCAAGTTATTTTTCTTGTTGAC
Organism: Lepilemur ruficaudatus; assembly: GCA_963574885.1. Taxonomy (NCBI): domain Eukaryota; kingdom Metazoa; phylum Chordata; class Mammalia; order Primates; family Lepilemuridae; genus Lepilemur; species Lepilemur ruficaudatus. The sequence goes on from CAUYRT010020233.1 coordinate 6,030, forward strand.
AAATCAGGCCAAATATCAAAAATATCACAGAAACGAGGAACCTAAAAAGTTAAACATATGATTATTTCCTCTTTTTTTAACTGCTGTTTTTTTTTTGTTTGTTTGTTTGTTTTTTGTGAGACAGAGTCTCACTCTGTTGCCCGGGCTAGAGTGCCATGGTGTCAGCCTAGCTCACAGCAACCTCAAACTCCTGGGCTCAGGCGATCCTCCTGCCTCAGCCTCCTGAGTAGCTGGGACTACAGGCATGCGCCACCATGCCCGGCTGATTTTTTTCTATATATTTTAGTTGGCCCATTAATTTCTTTCTATTTTTAGTAAGACGGGGTCTCACTCTTGTCAGGTTGGTCTCGAACTCCTGATCTTAAGCAATCCACCCTCCTCGGCCTCCCAGAGTGCTAGGATTACAGGCATGAACCACCGCGCCCGGCCTTAACTGCTGTTTTTGATGTGCATCAGGCAATTTATTTTTATTGAACATTTTATTCTTAGTTTGGATTTGTAGTTTCATAATTTTAAGCATCTGGTGGATATAACATACACTTGTTTGACTAGTAAATCCAGATAGAATAAAATGGTATATCTGCATTATACTTAACACAACTCTGGAGATCTGAAGACATTCCTGCTTTTTAAAATTTATTTATTTTTTTAAGAGACAGTGTTTCACTCTGTCACCCAGGCTGATCTCAAACTCCTGGCCTTAAGTGATCCCCCTACCTCAGGCTTCCAAAGCTCCAGGATTACAGGCATGAGCCACTGTGTCAAGCCCCTCCTCCTGCATCACTCTGTCCTCCCCTGCCTGACCTGTCTCCACGCTAGCCCCTCAGCCACTTGCACGTAGCTCCCCTGCTCTCAAGGCACTCGGGGTCCCCCAAAAGCAACTACTTGAGGATGTAAAGGAAAAAGGCTAACTGGACATAGATTGGATACCGTATCCGCTCAGATGGAATTAGGGGCATTCAGACAGCTGCTAGGTATCTTCTGTTACTCACCTCAAATATGTTCCACAGCCTCCATAGAATACATGTCAGGACAAATGAAAGTCTTAAAATCCTTCTTCACAAATATTGGTAAAACACATTAGTTTTTATATTGAGTAGGCAATGCCAACTTGTTCCATTTGCCAGAAACACAAGTCAGATAAAAATTATATAAATATATTAAATATAAAATGGATATTAACCAGTGAGTTTGTATTACTGTATCATACTGACCCCCTACTGAAGGGGGACCTGTCAGAGGACTCAGGGAACTGAATGGAAGGTGGAAGGCGGCAAAGGAGGAAGGAGGAGCAGAAGCGATGGGAAGGGAGAGGTCCCGAAGAGGCCAGTGAAGTTCCAAAGTATTCTCCGCAAAATCATGCCAACAAGAAGGAAGTGGACAGAGCTGGCCAAGCATATGGTCATCAAGGGTTCAAGAAGTCCCCATGGGAGCATCAGGGTCAAACAGAACAGAGAGCCCTTTTTAAAATCGCTAGGCTCTGAATTTCTGCTTCCATTTAGGCCAACTTCTGATCTCATGAAGCTCCTTTTACAAAATCCTTTAAAATATATTTGATTATTGGGTTTCAGCTGGGACAATACTATTGGCAGTATTGAACTCCTTTTTAAAATTTTAATTTTTAATTTTTCTTTTAAACCAAAGATATTTATCAAGTGACCCCAAACGAAAACAAACAAGCCTTTTTATGACTTGACCATGAAAGCAAGAAGCGTTCCCAAAGAGGGTGCAAAAGCTGTAGGCCTCCCATGATCCAGAAGCACTCCTAGAGATAGTCAAAAGAAAGAAAGGCTTAGATACCACCAGCAGCACACTCCCTTACTCCACGAGAGAGCTGGCAACAGACAGTAGGATGCTAGTTACAAACAGGGTACAACCCTCATTTCTGTCATATCTATAGCGCCCCCAACCTAATGGTTGGCCACCTGGACATGCAAGAACTTGCAAACCTCAACAGGTGGAGGCCAAACCAAGCTCTCAGGGCATAAAATGAGACAAACAGGATAGCAACAGCTGTCCCTGGGAGGGAAAGGATCAATAATCAGTGGGTATCTCAAAACCTAATTGAACCAGTCACAATCTAAGGCACTAATTCTTACAGATGTTTTTCATCTGTTAATCTGAATTAAGAAAGGAAGGGACAAGGAGAAGTTTTTACCTTCCTCTCTTGACCCGGCACTGGGAGAGCTAGCTTTGGTGAGAATTCTCATCTTTTGTTGGCTTTTGTCAGTTTTCCAGGGATCCCACCGCAGGCTCCAGAGGGAGAGGAATGTCCCAGCTGTCCTTGCATGGTTGCCAGAAACTGTAGGGGACAAAAAATATCTTTTCCTTCTACCCATCCTAGGTTTGTTGGCTGGAGCCCCTGTAACAAAAGACAGATTAACAAGAGAAAAGCATATGGATTTATTTAATGTAAGTTTTAGGTGACACAGGAGCCTTCATAAGGAAATGAAGACCTGAAGAAAGTTAAACCTGAGTGTATTTATAGTAGGCTTGATGAGGAATGGAGAGTCATGAAAAAATATGATAGGGACAAAAAAAAAGAGTATGAGTAACAGACTGGGTGCCTGTTCAGGTTCCTCTCTGTGTCCCCATGTCTCTGGAGATAAGGGCGCTCCTTTCCTCTAGGTATAAAAAGGGCTCCTCTCACAGGAGGCTGTTATGACCTGCTTCCAGGGACAGGGGTGACAGAAGGTCAGCGAGACTGCTCTGCACAGGCTGCTTCACAAATTCCTTCAGGTTAAAATATTCAACGTGGCAGGTCTCTACATTCGGGGGTAGCGCGTCCTGAACCCCGTCCCTGGGTAGTATGACATGGTTGTCCCCTTTAATAAGCTGTTGAGCTGTACCTTTACTATTATTCCATCCACTTTTGTTCACCTGTATTACTTTTTACAATCAAAAGGGAAAAATACTTCTTGAAAAAGGAAAAAAAGAAAAAGCATAAAGGCCTTTAATCATAAAAGTTACAGCAGAGATGTTCTAATAGGAATGGCTTCTCAGATGATTGGATTATTAGAAGTAGAGAGTGCCTCCTTCTTGTAGGATAAACCCCAGACAGAGTCCAGATTGGCCCTAGGCAGAGAGATGAGAGAGGGGTGGGTGGGCTCTCCACGGAAATCCTTCCCTGGCCGGTCTCCTTTTGTGTTCCCCAGGCCTGCCACAAGGGGACGCTGCTCTCCACCAAACGCAACTTCCAGGCAAAGGAGCCAGCCCTTCTTCCCCTGCCTTATTGCACAGCTTAGGAAAGACCGACATGTTCAAATAAAAACGAACAACAAAAGGCCCTAACAAACGACCATGGATCCACATATCCTGGATGCAAGGAGAGTTTGCTTTCCAGACTCTAGATCCTTTCCATCCGTGAGCTACCCCAGAAAGAAGAGGGACTCCTCCCTGGGCTCCTGACTCCTGGCTCCAGGCTTTCCTTCACACAGCAGGTGACGTTTCTAAACCCTCGTGTGCGTGCCAGCACACATTTATACACACAAACACAACATGTGCATGCTCATGCACACACATATTCATATACCTACACACATGCACATCTCACACACATATATAAACATAACACACACACACAAATACATATAGAACTGCACACAGATATTAATACACACACAAACACACATAAACGTACATAGACACACAACACCCTCACAGGCACACATACATGCATGCACACAGACACACAATGTTTGCAAATATATATTCACACAGCCACACACATATATGCACATACACACTCACACACATGCTCACATGCACACATACATACAAACACATATACACATAGATGTAGACATAATACATACATGTATTCTACCCATATGCACAGAAGTAAACACACACATGCACACACTCAAACGTACATATACATACATATGTAAATGCACACACAAGTGTAAATAATACACAAATATATACACATACCACACAAACATTTCTATATATACCCCCATCCATATATACACATACAAAATATGCATATAAATACACACACACACATGCACAAACACACACACGCCTGCACGTACTGCACATGCTACCCATCCTCTAAGATGGCCTCCAGTGCCCTTCCTCCCGGTATTCCTGTAGTTCTGTCCCAGAGTGTATGAGGGTTGGTCTGTGTGGTCAATAGAATATGGCTGAAATAATGGTATGCGACTTCCAAGACTAGGTTATAAAAACATTGTGATTTTTGCCTTGTTCTCTCTCTCTGTCAGGTCACTCACTCTGGAGGAAGCCAGTGGCTCTGTCACAAGGATACTCAAGCAGCCATATGGAGAGGTTGACTTGGCAGGGAACTGAGACCTCCTGCCAACAGCCAGCACCATCCTGCCAGGAGGGTGAGCGAGTCATCTCGGAAGCGGATCCTTCCGCCCCAGTCAAGCCTTCAGATGACTGTAGCCAACCAGGTGACGTCTTGACCGCAACCTCATGAGAGACGCTGAACCAGAAATACCCAGCTAAGCCTCTCTCAGATTCCCAATCCACAGAAACTGTGAGATAGGTGTTTATTGTTTTAAGTTACTAAACTTTGGGGTAATTTGCTATGCAGCAATAGAGCAACATAGCGAATACAAATACACCACGTATACCCATATACATAGGTGCACACAGCCCTATCCTCATATGCAGCCGCCCTTCGGTATCCATGCGGAAGTGGTAGCAGGACCCCTAGGGATACCAAAATCCGAGAATGCTCAAGTCTCTTATATAAAATGACATAGTGTTTGCATATAACTACACGCATCCCCCCACATACTTTAAACCATCTCTAAATTACTTATAATAAATACCTAATACAGTGTAAATGCTATGTAACTAGTTGTTGTATTGGTTTTTATTTGTATTATTTGTATTTTTTCCCAATATTTTCAATCCGGGGTTGGTTGAATCCACAGATGTGGAACCTGCAGGTGTGGAGGGCTGACTATACATACCCACAAATACATCCCCCCACGTACACACAAACCTACATATGCACACATGAACACACACACGTACACAACACCCACTGATACATATAAACATACGTACACACTTACAAACACACACACATGGACACATGCACGTGGCCCAGGAGCCCACTCCGGAAGGTCCTCAGGCTCTTTCACATGCATGTGCCCACCTCGCGCTTCCCTCAGAGTTCTGATCCACCTCTGAGGGTGCCTCTGTTCAGGAGCTTCTCACCAGGGGTGATTATGTCCTTGAGGGAAGACCTTGTTTCCTGGCAAAGGGTGGTGGCCTGAGTCTTGCAGACCTCAACACAATGATAGCATCTCCCCCGTTGGATGTCCAAGAGGCACAAGAATGGTGTCCATGCCTCGTGTCGCCTTGCCACCTCCCAGCCAAGACGACCCCCAGACAGGAAGTTCCTGAGCAGCCTCTGAGGTCCCATCAGGGTGGGCAGCCTCTGTCCCCTAGGACAAGCTGGGTTCTCTCTCACCCCTTCTCCCTGATGGCTGTGACGCGGGTCTCCCGAATTCTACCCCTGATTCTCCATCAGACCTGGCCTCTGCCCTTCTGGGTTTCAAGGTCTTCCACCCACTCCTGGGGCACGGGCTGAGGTCTGAGAGTCCCAGAGAGGCTGAAGCAGAAGGGAAGCAGAATTAGACTCACAATATATTTGTACAGCATGAGGCTGTCTTCATATCTATCATTGCATTTCATTTTCATAGTCAACCTCATGAGGTTCCCATTTAACAGATGAGAGCACCGAGGCAGAGATGTTTCATATGTGTCTCAGGACCCAAAGTCTGTTTCATTTATTCAACAACTACTTACTGAGCATCCACGCTGAGATAGGTCCTGAGCCAGACACTGAGGGTGTCACAGTACATGAAACAGACCTGTCCTCTACCCTCTTATTACAGCCCAACCGGGTTCACTGCCCGCTGCCCAAGAGGAAGCCAATACATTGAGACAGCAAGGGTTACAGCAGAGAAAGAGTTTAATATCGCAGGCACCACTCGAGGAGATGGGAGGAAGTTCTCAAATCCATCTCTCTGAAAGTTTGGGAGAGTTTTAAAAGATAGTTTGGCAGGCAAAAGTCTAGGCAATTGGGTCAGCTAATTGTCTAGGTTGAGGACTGAACCACAGGTGTATACAAATTGTCTTTTTGCTGAGCTTGGGTTGCAAAACCAGTTGAGTCAGTTCCTCTGTAAGGGCCACGGGTCTGGGTGGGTCAGCCAGTCCACTGGAATGCAGGGCTGGAAGATATCTCACAAACTAGCCTCGGGTTTCACAAGGGTGATGTTATCTGTGGGAGCAATGAAGAAAGCCAAGAATCTTTATGACCATCAGCTATGTGACTCCTGAGTAGTGAGCAATTATACAGGAAAGCAAGCTAGGGAACAATGGCTGGTTATTTTTATTAATATATTTCCCCTACCACAGTTCCCACTTGTGGCCCTTTAATAATTTTATTAATATAAAGGGCAGTTTCACTTTTGGAACTTACACTTCAGTGGGGAGACACAAATAAGCAAGTAAACAGAGGAATAAGTCATTACAAACAGTGATAAGTGTCAGGAAGATAATGAAATGATAGTGATTCCAGGGACAAGAAAGGACATGAGGAAGTGGAATTTATACTGAAACAAAGGGATGACAATGAAGCGTGGTGAGAAGAGGAAAAGGCTTTTGAGAAGAGCTCAGGTGTTCAAAGAATGGAAGAAGGCTGGAAACACCAGGAGGAAGAGGAGAGAAGGAAATTAGGTTGGAGAAGAAGGCAAAGCTAGATCCTGCCAGGCCTGTAGGCCAGAGTCAGGGCTATAGCATTTATTCCAAGTGGTAAGGAACTGGTCCACTGGATAGCGCTAAGCAAGGGAATAACATGCTTTAATTTTTATTTTAGAAAGACTCCCCTGGTGCTTGTTAAGAGATTGTTGGGAGACAAAAGTGGAACAACAGGCCGGGTGCAGTGGCTCACGCCTATAATCCTAGCACTCTGGGAGTCCCAGGCGGGCTCAGCAGATCCTTTGAGCTCAGGAGTTCAAGACCAACCTGAGCAAGAGTGAGACCCTGTCTCTACTAAAAATAGAAAGAAATTAATTGGCCAACTAAAATATATAGAAAAAATTAGCCGGGCATGGTGGCACATGCCTGTAGTCCCAGCTGCTCAGGAGGCCGAGGCAGAAGGATTGCTTGAGCCCAGCAGTTTGAGGTTGCTGTGAGCTAGGCT
>CAUYRT010020234.1:0-13864 GCA_963574885.1 Lepilemur ruficaudatus
CTCAGATGATTTTGAGAGTTTTTCCATCTGTGACTTGTCATTCTTTTTTTTTCTTTATTGAAGTATACTTTGCATATCATGCCTTTACTCCATTTTAAATGTACAATTAAATGATTTTCAGTGAATTTACCGAGGTGTACAGTTAATCACATAAATCAGTTTTAGAGGAATTCCTTTCCCCTATTGAGACCCCTAATTCCACTCCCCAAATACTTTTCAAGCATGTCCCACCCCTCCACAGTGCCCACCACGTTGCTCAGACGTGGGTTTATCCCCTATGCCCCAATTTAAACTTTAAGTTTATAATAACTTAATACTAGGAAACCCTAAATGAATACTGATTCCATGGAATATTTATTTTGAAGGTATACCAAATTAAGCTTAGATTTAAGCTAAATCTTGGACAATTTAGTATTTATTAGGATTTAAATATCATTGTCATCAATGATCTAAAAATATTTATTGAGTGTATGGATATAAATGGCACTTTTTCAAATATTGCACACAATTACTGAATAGGAATGGTTCCATTTTATCCAAGAAAATGCAACCTAAATAGAAAAAAGAGACAAAGATATATTGGGCTAAGGAATTTTTTAAAACTAATACTAGGAATTTGGGGTATTTTTTTTTAAATAAAAAAACAATTTTATTGAAGTATAATTTACATACCATGCAATTAATTCATTTTAAGTGTACATTTAAATGATTATTAGTAAATTTACCAAGTTGTACAGCTATTCACACAAATCAGTTTTAGAACATTTCCTTCCCCTATTGAGACCCCTAATTCCCATCTCCAACTACATTTCAAGCATGCCCCTCCCCTTTTGAGACAAAGTCTCACTGTCGTCCGGGCTAGAGTGCACTGACGTCATCATAGCTCACCGCAACCTCAAGCTTCTAGGTTCAGGTGATCCTGAACCTCAGCCTTCTGAGTAGCTGGGAATACAGGTACCCATCACCATGCCCGGCTAATTTTCTATTTTTTTGTAGAGATGGTGTCTCGCTCTTGCTCAGGCTGGTCTTGAACTACTGGCCTCAAGCTGTCCTCCCACCTCAGTCTCCCAAAGTGCTAGAATTACAGGCATGAGCCATTGTGCCCAGCTGGAATTTGTTTTAATATCCCTTTATTTTCTGACAGCCAAGTGGATAATCTTCAATTAAAGTGTTAATGTTTAATTTATATTTTTATTTATGATGTGATGTGACATTTATTTTTACTTGAACTCTTTAGTTGAATTTGTCACAAGGGAAAAATTGTCTCCCATCACTTAGATCATATAGATTTTCTTTCCCTTCGGATATATTAGATGGTCATTATAATAAGTAACTTGAACATCTGGAAGCTAAAGAGGCTTTTCATTACAGAGCAATGTTAGCTTCATTGTATGAATATAAAGTTTTTGATATCTTTTATATAATACAAATCTTCATGAGGATAATGGCTCATTATTTTTGTTAAAAATGTCTGCTGAGATCATGCAGATTAAAGTTTAAAACTAAACTCATGTTTAAAATGTTTTTAAAACTGTGAAAGTCTATTTTTGTTCAAAATAGAAGTGTGAAAAAACTAAATGTACTGTACTAGTGTGGCAATTAAAAATTTTGTTTTCAAAAATACGGTTTTTAAAGTTTCATTTTTATACCCCATCTGTAAAACCAATGTTAAACGTTTATTATGGAAAATGAAAATAGAGAATCAATGGAATAAAATATTAATAACAGATAAATTCAGATGATAAGAGTGTACACCTTGAGAAATTAAAGTGACAATACAGTTAAATATAGGGCTCCTTCTTTGAAAATATTGACAGTGTAATGGGAGATACTAAGACTAGCAAATAGATAACTGATGGAAGCATAATGTATGCATATTTAGTAGTTATCTGGTAGGCCATTCAAAACCATTTAGGTCTTGACTGAAGACATACAGAATAAACAAACTTAGTTCATAATGGGAATTAGTTCACTGCCTCTTCAGACTATGAAAACAAAGCTATTAAAGTTACAGGGATTACAATCTCACTCTAATGAGTTTTCTGGTCACTGGTACCTGAAATTTTTGCTTCACTTTAGTCTTGAAATTTTGAGATGTTTTGGATTTGTTAGAGATCCATTTGAGTATAGAAAAAGCAATCAGCCTTCCTTTTGCCTACATCTCTAAGTCTCTGTTTTCTAAAAGATTGGTTTATAGACCCATCCAACTATTGGGATATTAGTCTTTCATTGTCAAGTGAAAGAATAGAGTGATCAGAGCTAAATGGGGCTTCATTTTAGATGACCTCATGGGAGAGAACCATAGCAGAATTTTGAAGAAGAATATTATGCAAGGTGTGGAAGAATTGGAAGAATTAGGGTTTTTCTCTTTCTTACATATTTTCTATAACCTTTATAAACCTGAGAATCTCCAAATTGTATACTCAATTTTTCTGCTTTTCCAGCTTTTGGCATCAATAATGTTCTGGGTTTTTATAGTGAAATATACTATGTTGAACTTGAGCCTCAAAACATGGAAATTTAATTTATTGATAACTAAACCAAATATTCTATTAATGATTTTATGTGACAAAAATTTTTGCATAGTCTCCTTTTTACAGTTTGAATATAGAAATTTATAAATCATTTTTTTATGTAAAGATATGTGATTCATTCAAGAGGTTGTAAATGAAATGTTATACCCAAAGCCATTCTGTAATGACGATTACTGTATGTAACAGATTGAATGAAAGCAAGTGAGAAATAAATCTTTGTAGAAAACCTTATTGATAGAATTCTCCCTCACTCTTCTTTATTCTCCTTAAATCATGTTGCCATCAGAGAGATTGATGTTGATGTCATATTTGATCATAACACTTTTCTGCTTCTATCCCTTCAGGGGTCCCCCTGTATGTACAAGTTAAATTTTAATCTCTTTAAAAATGATTGAGTGCCAGCCCACCTCATCAACCTCATGTTTCAGTTCTTCTTGGTTTACATTTCATATTCCAGTAATATCAAACTATGTTTAGTTCGCTACCTATATCTGGTTCTCAGCCCCATGTCTTTCTAATCATGCTGTTCCCCTTGCCTTGACTGTTCTCACCCTTTGTCCAGATAACTATTATATATTCTTCCAGACTCTACTCATGCTTCTGTTTCACCAAAATGCCATTCCTACTTCCTCAGACTAAGTAGTGGTTTTCTTTGCTTCTTTAATACCCTTTGTCCACGTCTCTCTTTGGAGCTACCAACTTATTTTTTCCAGCTGTATTGAGGTATGATTGACACATAAAAAATGTGTATGTTTAAGATATACAGCATGATGTTTTGATGTATATATAAATTGTGAAATAATTACCACAAATAAGATAATTAACACAGCCTTCATCTCACATGGTTATGTGTGTGTGAGAGAGAGAGAAAGGAGAGCACTCGAAATCTTTGTTTATTGTTATATGTTATAACTCATAACCCTATTTAACCTCATGAAAATCTTAGCCAATTTGTTTAAAAATTGGCCATTTTTAAAGTTCAACAAATACCAGCCTTCTTGAACCCTCCTCCTCTGTCTCCCAAAACAGTAGTGGCAGGAATACTAACTAGTAGTTTGTGGTCATTGAGCTGGTCAAAATGGTGAAGGGAGTATATGGTGAAGTGGTTTCCATCTGTTCACCATGGACATTCCTTGCACTCAGGACAGTCACCTTTTGGTCTTTGATGAATCTAAATTCAGTTTGGACTTTTCTGCTGACCCATGAGCATGGTATGGTTTTCCACCTGTTTACGTCCTCTGCTATTTCCTTCCTTAGTCTAACTATTGATATCTGACACTACTTGCCATTAAAATGGAAACTGAAATATTGTAATGGGGGTTCCAGTTCTCCAGTATACCCATTATTTTTCCATTATAAAAGGATTCACAATTTATCATTATACTCAACAATTGAGATAGTATTTAGAAATTCATAGTACTTTAGTAATTATACAAATTGCTGTGCTTTTTTTTTCCCCACGATGGCTGACTAGAAGCATTCCTTATCCACTTAGAGCAATCAAAATAGTGTATGGAAAATTACACTTTGAATATATTATCCAAGCAGGAACACAGGAGTTCAACAGAAAAGCAAAATGAAACTCCAAATTCTGGGAAGGAGGAGAAAATCAGGCAGCCTGCATGGCCAAGATTCGCCAAAATAGGAAGTGAATCCCTGATACTGGGGAGGGTGAATGTGTGTCTTTCTGTGGCTCACTTTCCCACTGGGGAATCATACAGTCCAGGCCATGGGAGACCACCTTTATTCTCCCAAGCCCCAAATCTAACTTAGAGAGCAGCCAGGACACTGTGAGAAGGAACTGCTCCAGGAAGCATCCCACACATGCCCCAGACCTACCCTGCTACCGTACAATGCCATTCCTGATCCCAGATCTTCACAAGCTGTGCATGGTCCCTGGATCTAGCAACAGCACCAGTCTTTGGTGTTAGAGAAATTTAGGCTGGGGTTTCGGGAACAGAGGCTTGAGCGAAGAAGGGGGTCCTACAACCAGGACTGAGAAACAAGCGTCGTGTGGGCTCCAGCCACTGGTGGTGGAACCTGGCCATCATCCCAGGACCTGAACAAAAGAACAGTTGCTGAGGAGGCTGAGTGTTAAGCCAGGTGGCATCTTCCATGGCCTGGGGCTGTGTTATGGACTAGATGTAATCTGCCATGTCTGACTGAATAGCTCAATCCACTGCCACAGTCAGGATGGGGGACAGAGCCCTGTGGGGACTGCAGCATGAGAGGGAAGCAAGCCCCACTCCTGCAGATCAAAGCTGTGGCTGCTGGGACCACCACTCCTTCCCCACACTAAGACCTCAGCACAGCTTTGGTCACCCCTCACCTAAGCATTTAGCCAAGGGCCTGAAGTCTGCCCTGCAGCCCCCATCAACACTGGTGGGGCCTGAGCACATGCATCCCTGATCCAGCTATGTCCAGATGTGCCCCACTCCTGAGACAGAGCACAGAATCCAGGCTCCTGGGGGTTCCACAACCCAATCCTCCACCTGGGAGACCTGAGCACTCCTCTGCGGGAAGACAGGTTGGGCACAAATCCTACTGCTACCACCAAGGCCGGCTTTTACATGCAGGCAGTACCTACTGGCCTGAAGGCAACCCTCACAGCCCATGCCAATAACACCTAACACAAGAGCACGGTGCTCAGGAACACAGGAGCTTCTCACAACCACTGCTAACACCACCGCCCACACAGCTCCAGCTGCCCTGGAGGTCAAGAGTTGACTCACCTGTCTGGTACACTGCTACTACAACTGACATTTGAGAAAACCATCCAGAGACCCAAGAATTGGCCTGCTTGGATCTGACAACACAGGTGCCAGCATGCACTGCCACAGGTCACAAGGATAGACATGCTCAGCTCACCACCACTACCACTGAAATCTGAAGAAGGACCCATGAGGCATCCCAATCCCCAGCACAACTTCACCACAGCCACCACCGACAACTTCAGTTACTAAGCAAGTTAGTAAGTACTAAGTACAGTTACTAAGCAAGTTCAAAGCCTATGATTCCAGAATAATCTTTTTTGGCTTGATGCTCTGCCCTCCAGGCCCACTGATGGGTAGGTTCTGCGTTATGGACCCTTTTCAGTGGCAGTTCAGTCTCCAAAGCTTTGCTTGCCTGCACAGCTTTGGACAGCTCTGCCCTCGTGGCTTTGCTGGACTTGGCACACACCACACTGGAGCCTGCCAGAGCCGCACCCAGGGCATCCAACAGAGGAATTCACATATAACTCTAAGGCTATTTGTAGCCAAGGAAATCATACAGTCTTTTCTATCACATGCGCCCCGAAGTAAAGCCAAATAGCGCTACCCAACCAACATCACAGTAGCCTCTTCAAGAAAAAAGTCCCGCCAGAATGAAAGTAAATTCAAAAATTAGAAAAAGTGACTGTTGTTCCAGATGCACAGAAATCTATGTAAAGATACAAGAAGCATAAAAAAGCAAGTCACTATGACACACTCAAAGGAGCACAGTAACTCTCCAGCAGCAGATCCTAATGACAAAGAAATCCTTGAAATATCGAATAATTCAAAATATTGATTTTAAAGAAGCTCAATGAGATACAAGAGAAATCTAAAAACCACACCAGGTGTCTTTTGATTTGAAATTGGAAATTTCAAATTTAATGACCTATAGTAGAAAAACACTTATAGACATTAAACCTAGGCAAAGAATTTATGAAGAAGACCCCCAAAACAATGACAGGAATAACAAAATAAATATGTGGGAGCTGATCAAATTAAAAAGCTTCTGTGCAGCCATGGAAACAATCATTAGATGGAATAGACAGCCTACAAAATGGGAAAAAATATTTCCATGGCATACATCTGATAAAGGGCTGATAACTAGAATCTACAAAGAACTGAAACAAATCAGCAAGAAGAAAATGAAACAATTCCATTAAAAAGTGGGCAAAAGTTATGAACAGAAACTTTTGAAAAGAAGATAGACTAATGACCACTGCTCAATATCCCTAATCATCAGGGAAATGCAAATCAAAACCAGAATGAGATATCACTTAACTGCAATGAGAATGGCTTTTACAAAAAGTCCCAAAACAACAAATGCTGGTGTGGATGCGGAGAGATAGGAATGCTCATTCTCTGCTGGTGGGACTGCAAACTAGTGCAACCTCTATGGAAAATAGTATGGAGATACATCAAAGTACTGAAAGTAGACCTACCATTGGATGCAGCAATCCCAATACTGGGTATTTTCCCAAAGGAAAAAGAGACATTCTATAAAAAAGACACCTGTACGCAAATGTTTATAGCAGCACAATTCACAATTGCAAAGACGTGGAAACAACCCAAGTGCCCATCAACACATGAGTGGATTAATAAAGTGTGGTATATGTCTACCACAGAGTACTACTCACTCACAAAAAAATGGTGAACTAATAATACCTCGTATATTAACCTGGATGGAATTAGAGACCATTCTTCTAAATGAAGTATCAGAAGAATGGAAAAACAAGCACCACATGTACTGATTATCAAATTGGTATTAATTAATTGACACTTATGTGCACATACAGTAATAACATTCATCAGTGGGAGGGGGGAGAAGAGGATGGGTAAACTCACACCTAATGGGTGCGGTGTGCACCATTTGGGGGATGGACATGCTTGTAGCTCTGACTTGGGTGGGGCAAAGACAATATATGTAACCTAAACATTTGTACCCCTGTAATATGCTGAAATAAAAAAGATCATACCATTGGAAAAAAAACAAAGACCCATCTAATTATCATTTAAATAAAATATGGTTCAGACTGAAGGTACTATTCATTGTGAGGCAAATTGCTCCCCAGTTGTGAACCTGTAAAATCAAATACAATATGTGCATCCAACATACAATGGTGGAACAGACATATGATAGACAGTCCCATTCCAAAAGAGAAAAAATAGGAAAAATGACGAGTGACAGTTACTAAGCAAGTTCAAAGCCTATGGTTCCAGAATAATCTTTTTTGGCTTGATGCTCTGCCCTCCAGGCCCACTGATGGGTAGGTTCTGCGTTATGGACCCTTTTCGGTGGCAGTTCAGTCTCCAAAGCTGTGCTGGCCTGCACAGCTTTGGACAACTCTGCCCTCGTGGTACACACTTGGTACACACCACACTGGAGCCTGCCAGAGCCACACCCGGTGCAGCCAAGGAACATGGCACCAAACTGTGGGGAGCAGAGCCTACAATGCGAGGCAGTGCTGGGCAGCAGTGGCCCCACATTTGAAATAATTTCTCCCTTCAGGCCCTGGAACTCTGGGCTTGTGATGGCAGAGGCAGAGTGACCTCTGAAATGCCTTTGGGGTCATTCTTCCATTGTCTTGGACAATAGGTCCTGGCTTCTGTTTAGATAGCTGACTAATCTCCTCACTGTCTTTTTTTTTTTAAGAGATTATTTTCATTTTTATTCAATTTGACATCCTGATTAGAATAAGACTAGTGAGAATGAAGCTTAACAAACATTGTGATATTATGACATCATAGTGATAGGGCTTTACATTGATCGTATATAGTGAAAAAAATTAGAATTAAGGCAATAGCAACATGTGCAGACCAAGCACATTACCCTGACATAGTCCTTAGTGAAAACCTCTTTTTGTTAGGTGTTGGTTGATATTGTTACTTGCAGGTCAGTCACTGCTTTGAAGGGTAAACCATGAATAGCTTCATTCATGTAAAACAAAAAAAACCAAATCCTTCCTACTGGCCCACAATGGCCAGAAGAAGCCTTCAATAATCTCCACTCATGTCGTTTGCAGTCATCGTGCCCAGGGTCTTCTGATACAGCTGAGTAAACATCTGTTTTACCTGCATAAGATCAATCTCACTTCGAGTGACCACAGTCCTGACCAGGGTGGAGTCATCTGTGCCAGCACCTTTCGTAGAAAGTAGAGCCTCTCAGCAAGAAGGCAGGGCGGTTCAGGGCACACTGCAACATGGTCTTCAAACCACTTTCAACATATCCGGAAAACTCACAACCCACACTGCTTAACAAATCTCCATTAGCCATCCTAGAATAAGCCTCCATGGTAGCTTTCAGCTGAGGGAAGCTTCTCGTAGCAAGGACCATGTTAAAGCAAGATCCATGTGTCCCTAGTCTTCCCTCACCAGCTTGATAGAGACATCGAGCATCTTCCTGAGCCATTTGGTGGTTTACACTCTGGTTCTCATCACGATTTCCCTGGCACATGGATACAAGTACACATTCAAAATGCCCTGATGTATCTGACCTAATGTCCTTTTCAAGGTCTCATCCAAATCCTGATTCACAACATCTGATGATTTCTCGGATTTCCTGATTTGTTCTTGTACACAAAATCTCAATCAATACACGTCCCTGAGTTCCTGCTCCCTGCATTCCATTCTGTTAAGTCCAGGTATCATGATATTTAGGAGGCATGACCAGGGCAAGGATTAGTTCTTCCATATTTCCACTTAACTCTGATTTGAGATCTTTGATTAAATCCTTGCCATCCATGGTCTTAAAAGCTGCTTTAATTTTCTGCCTCTGATTGGAACAGTTGGCCACAACATCCACAATTGCTTGCTTGTCTGTCTCAAAACTCTGCTTTGCTTTACGGAGAATTTCTGCATCTCTCGTAGCATTGAAGTTGGCAACTGGTCTGACTGTTCCTTGAGTGCCCTGAGTCATCGCAGCAGGCTGACTAGGGTAAGGAGCTTGTCCTCCAGGATACTGGCCTCCAGGAAAGCCACCAGGCAGTGGGTCCTGTGTTGGACCACCACCGTAAAACTGTGAAGGTGGCTGTGGATACCCAGAAAAGCCTACAGCTCCTGGTGGGACTCCAAATCCTTGGCCTGGAGGAACTCCAGGGTAGGATGGAGCTCCCCCTGGCTGTGGGGCACCAGGATATCCCCCAGGGGCTGGATAACCTCCAGATGCAGGGTAGCCTCCAGCTCCTGGGTAGCCACTACTTAGCACTTGTGGGTAAGCATCTCCTCCCATTCTAGAAAAGCTACTAGGATAAGGATACTGACCTGGAGGGGAAAAAGATGATTCCTGACCTACAGGAGGATATCCAGGGAAAAAGGGGTAACCTGTAGGGGAATAGCCTGGGTATGACATACTGATCCCAGGAGCAGTATCACAGCCTGACCTGGTCACCTGCAAGATGGAGCCAGGGCTTTTCACTGCTTTGATCAATAGCACCTGGCTTTCACTGAGAGGGCTGACCCACACTCACCTTCTTTATCAAAGGATAAATTGGCCTTTGATAAAGGCCAAGTGGCGAGAACACTTGTTCTCTCTTAAACAGACTTTTTTTTTTCCAATATGGATAGATAGAATTTTCCAGAATTCTAAGTTGTACTTCCCTTTCACTAACAATTTCATTTTTAAGTTATTTTTCTTCTCACATTTTATTATAGACAGTCAAGAAAAGTCAAGCTGTACCTTCAACTCTTTGCTTAAAAATTTCCTCAACTAAATATTTAATTCCCTCACTCGCAAATTCTACGTTCCACAAAACACTAGCACATGAACACCATTCAGCCAAACTCCTTGTCACTTTTTAATAAGGATGTCCTTTCTTCCATTGTCAGACATGTCCCTTTATCTGTCTGAGACCTCAGCAGAATAGCCTGTACCATTCTCACTTCCACCAAATAACCTAAGCAGTTATTCTTTAAGAAGACTGAGGCTTTCTGAGCCTCACCAGGATCATCCTTAGTGGGCCATTCACAGCAATGTAGGCTTTTTCTTACACACACTACCAAACGCTTCAGCCTCTACTCATTACCCAGTTCCAAAGCCACTTGTACATTTAAAATATTTGTTACAGCAGCAACCCCACTTCTTGGTACCAACTTTCTCTCTTAGTTCATTTGGGCTGCTATAACAAAATACTATAAACTTGGTGGCTTATAAGCATAAGAAATTTATTTCTTACAGTTTTGGAGGCTGAGAAGTCCAAGGCACTGGCAGATTCAGTGTCTGGTGAAATACTACTTCCTCATGGATAGCCACTGTTTCACTCCAACCTCCCATGGTGGAAGCGACAAGGGGTTTCTCTTGAGGCTCTTTTTTAAGCGCATTAATCCCATTCAAAAGGTCTCCATCCCCATGACCTAATCATCTCCAAAGGCCCCACCTTCTGATATCATCTTATTGAGGGTGAGGATTTCAACATACCAATTTTGTAGGGACATAAACATTCAGAATTTAACAGATATATTTTGATAACTGTGTCTCCTTTATGATTTAGTTCAAAGAATCTTTTGATTTCCATCTTAATTTCCTCCTAACCCAAGAATCATTCAGCAAAAGGTTGTTTAGTTTCCATGACTTTGTGTAGAGATGAGTGTTTCTGTTGGAGTTGATTTCTAATTTAATTCCACTGTGGTCTGAGAAGATGTATGGTATAATTTCTATTTTTTAAAGTTTGTTGGGACATTTTTTTTGTGGCCTAGGATATGGTCAATCTTAGAGAATGTCCCATGAGCTAATGAGAAAAACGTATGCCCAGTGGTTTTATGGTAGAATGTTCTGTAAATGTCTGTCAGGCTCATTTGTTCTAGAGTTCTGTTTAAGTCCATTGTTTCTTTGTTTATTTTTTGTTTGGAGGCTCCCTCCTGTTCTGTCAGATGGATGTTGAAGTACCAGCTATTACGGTGCTGCTGTTTATCATTTTGTTTAGATCAAGTAGGATTTGCTTTATGAATCTGGGTGCACCTGAGTTAGGTGCATAAATATTTAGAATTGTTATGTCTTTTTGTTGAACTGTACCCTTCACCATTATATAATGACCATCTTTGTCTTACATTACTTTTGTTGATTTGAAGACTAAGTTATCTGAAATTAGAACTGCTATGCCAGCTTTCTTTTGTTTTCCATGTGCATGGAATATTGTTTTCCATCCCTTCACCTTGAGTCTGAATGCATCCTTGTGGGTTAGATGTGCTTCCTGAAGACAGCAGTTACTTGACTTGTGTTTATTTATCCATTCGGCCAGCCCATGTCTCTTTAGTGGGCAGTTCAAGCCATTCACATTTACTGAAAGAGTTGATAAGTGGAGCGGATTTCTGGTCATCCTGTTGAGTTGAACTTTGCTGCTTTGTTTTCTCTCTTGAGCTATGTGGTATCTGGCCTTTGACCTTTAGCTTTTGGATAATTTTACACTGGTGAGTGTCTATTGTGCTGATCCGTATGCAACACTGTTCTGAGTACTTCCTAGAGGACGGGTCTTGTCTTGATGAATTCCCTCAGTCTTTGCTTGTCTGAGAAGGTCTTTATTTCTACTTTGTATGAGAAACTTAGTTTTGCAGGATACAAAATTCTAGGCTGGGCATTATTATATTTGAGAAAACTGAGAATGGGGCCCCTGTCCCTTCCGGCTTGTAAGGTCTCAGTTGAGAAGTCTGCAGCTAGTCTGATGGATTTTCCTTTGTAGGTTACCTGCTGAATTCATTTTATAGCTTGTAGGAGGGCCTCTTTCATGTTTATTTTGGCCAGTTTGATGACTGTAAGTTGTGGTGTCTTCCTGTTTGTGATGAATCTCCCAGGAGCCCTTTGAGCTGCTCGTACCTGAATATTTAGATTTCTAGCAAGGCTGGGGAAATTTTCCTCCATTATATCCTCAAATAATTTATCCAACCCTTGTGTATTTTCTTCTTCACTCTCATAGATGTCTATGATTCTTATGTTAGAGCTTTTTACATATTCCCACATTGCTCGTAGGCTCTGCTCTTTTCTCTTATTTCTCTGCTCTATCTCTGTGACCAAATTGTTTAATCGAAAGGTGTTATCCTCAATCCCTGAGATTCTTTCTTCTGCTTGGTCTAGCCTATTCTTGAGGCTTTCACTGTGTTTTGTAATTCCTTAAATAAATTCTTCATTTCTAGAAGTTCTGTTTGATTTTTCTTTAATATTTAAATTTCTTTAGTGAATCTTTCATTCATTGTCTGGATTTTTTTGTGGTTCCCTTGTGTTGGGTGTCCATTTCATCTTGCATTTCATTGAGTTTTCTTATAATCCATATTGGAAATTCTTCATCCGTCATATCAGTGTTCTGATTTTGGTTGGTATCCATTGCTAGAGAGCTCGCGTTCCCTTTGGGGGTGTCCTTTCAGTCTGATTCTTCATACTTCCAGAGTTCTTTGGTTGACTCCTTCCCATCTGGAGCAGCTGTTGCTTCTTACCTTCGGATTTTCGTTTAGATAACACACCCAGTTTAGTCTTTGAGCCAGTAGGTGGTGCTTGTGGGTGAGATTCAGCTACACCCTGTATGGTGAGTCAGTAAATGTGGTAAAAGTGTGTGCAAATTGACCTCCCTGTCAGTAGGTGGCACTTGCAGGGAGGAGCAAGCTGCAATGTTGTTTTGGGGTCCTATAACCAGCTCTAGTTTCTCTGGAGAGGCACTCTAGTGCCTCAGGTGGTAGATAGGGCCCTGGGACTTCCAGGTGTGTCCTTATTCTCCACCTCAGCAGGGGTAGGGGGTGAGTGAAGCTGGCCAGAGCTGGGTTGGGTAAGCCTGCCTTCAAGCTCCAGAAATGCTTTTAGTGGGGTCAAAGGTCTATTCCCTTCCTCTGGGCAAAGCTGCCAGGGAGGGGCTGAAGTGGCTGCATTGAACCAGAAAGTATGTGTGTGGAGGTGGGGCTGTCTGAGACCCACAGTCTGCCAGTCTGGAGCAGGCCTCTTGCCACCCTCCCCTATTCCACAGTGTCTCCCAGGCCTCTGCTGGCAGGTAGGACCTCAAGCCAGCTGAGCTCCCCAACAACTGCGATGCTGGCTGGGAAGTTTCCTGCCCAGGATCATGGCCTGAATTGGGATCATGGCCCTCCCATAAGAAGACGGTTGCCCCTTGAGCATGCTGCAGCTTGGACCCACTCTGATCTGCCCCTGAAGGCACACATACCTCAGTAGACTAATTCACAAATATCCCTTCTGTACTCCCAGGCAATGGCATCAAGACCCAGGTGTATGGGATCTGGCCTGCAGGCCTGTCCCACAGCCTCAGAGATCAATTCCTGACCATGCCAGGGAGAGGAATGTTGGTCCCAAGTCACCCACAGGGTGCCCAACCTGGAGCAATGCCCCTCCGCCTCAGGGTTTGCCCCCCTCTGCTGGAGTCACTGGGCAAGTAGCACCTGGAAGGGCCAGCAGGTAGGGAGCTCACAGTTGGAGCACCCCTCAGTCCACTGTAGGGTCTTAAAAGGAAAGGTCTGAGCCCCGTTCCCTGTGGATTACTCCAGGTGGTGTCTAAATTGTCCCTCTCAGCAGCTGTGGGCAGGGGAAGGGAAGGGGAATGAAGGACTAGGTGGAGGAAGGATTGCATGCTGGTAGTCTCCAACTCTTCCTCT
>CAUYRT010020235.1:0-10110 GCA_963574885.1 Lepilemur ruficaudatus
GCCACCATGCCCGGCTAATTTTTTCTATATATTTTTAGTTGGCCAATTAATTTCTTTCTATTTTTAGTAGAGACGGGGTCTCACTCTTGCTCAGGCTGGTTTCAAACTCCTGACCTTGAGCGATCCTCCTGCCTCGGCCTCCCAGAGTGCTAGGATTACAGGCGTGAGCCACCGCGCCCGGCCTAAACATATTATTTCTTCAAGAGAAAGTGGCATTCACTTATTTTTTAATCAGTGCTCAATTATTATATTATAGCTCATAACTTTCAAAGGTGAAATTCCCCTAAACATTTAAACAGTTACAAAATAGGATTAAATGCTTAATAAACACTTCAAAGTATAATCACAGGTGGTGTGGTGGTGGCTCAGGGCTTGGGAGGCCTGGGTGGGGAACTGCCTGGGGCCAGGAGCTGGAGACCAACCTGGCCACACGGCAAGATCCCTCTCTACAGTAAATAAATAATGATAATGAAAAAGAAACTATAGAAAGACTTAATATGGAGGGAAAAAAATAAAAATGTATAAAAAAAAGAATCTAAAATCACATACTGGATTCGCTTAACAGAATCTTGTGGCTCTAGTCAATTAAAACGTACCCATTTGGAAATGGCTTGATTCTGCTCAGGGTGTCCTGCGCAGAGGCGTGAGGACGCACAGACAGCTTCTCTTTATCTCCTGTTTCCCGGTTACTCTGTTCAATGGCTGCTTGTTAATTTATTCATCCGGCCACTCTGGTTGCTCTGGATGAACACCCTGGAGTCACTGAAGACCCCGCTCTTTCTCAAGCCACATCTGATCCCTGGGAAGTCCTGTGGCTTTTAGCCTGAAAGCCGAGTCTCCTCCCCCTTCACCTGCCCCCTGGAAGGCAGCGACCACCGCCCTCCCCGTGGCTGTCCCTGCCTCTACCTGGACTCCCTACAGCCACAGTTTGAGCCAGTTACAACGTGCTCAAACCCCTCCTGGCCCTGTCTGAGTCAGCTCAGCCTGCCATTACAAAATACCACAGCCTGGGTGGCTCTGATGACTGACCGGAAATCTATTTTTCTCACAGTTCTGGAGACTGGAGGGCTGGTGTCTGGTGAGGGCTGTTCCCTGCCTTGCAGACTTGCAACCCATCCTTTGCTCAAGGCATCTGGGCTGTCTCCAGGGCCACGAAATCACAAGCACCCCTTCCGTGAATAGCCTTGTACATCCATTACTACACCGTGAGCAGGCGTCTGTAGGAAGTGCTCTCGGGAGCGGAATTCTGGGTCAAACGGTAGAGCCACTCGTCATTCTGAGGCCATTGCCAACTGCCCTCCCTGAGGGTTTGCCAACAACCCTGCCCTGGCACACCGTGAAGGTGACTGAGCCACGCGGTCTCTCGGGAAGGGGGTAACCCAAAGGTAGTGATTTAATTAACACAAGAGTTCTCAAAGCATATGAATAGACTGGGTTAATGTGCTAAAACTAAGAAAAAGATCAGGAAATTTATGTGCTGCATTGAATAGCAATTAAACCAGGCAGCTGTAGGAGTTCATTAGCATGTATAAATCTCCCCAAGATGTGAAAAACCTCTACTGACCCTGAGAAAGATAAATCGCCTCTCTAGGAGGGAGCTCAGCAGGCAGCGGTGGGAGGGCAGCTGGGGTGCAGAGACAGAGATGAGGTGACCTGTGGCCTCCCTCCAGAGTGTGAATCCTGCCAGCCCTCCAGGCCCTGAACCCAAGGGCAGGAACGCAGGAGGGCTTCAACGAGACGCCCCAGAGTAAACCTTATTGCAAACTTCCTTTCTCATTAAAGCAAAAATTGGGTTTCTGTTATTCACAACCCAAAGCCTCCAAACTCTTACAGATAAAAACTCCAGGCCCCGGGAAGCTGGCTCCACGGACCTGACCTGAGCATTGTGTTACAGCAGTTAGGGGGAGTGGAGGCTGGAACCCCTCGAGACTAACCCAAGTGTGGGACAGGGAGGCCAGGCAGACAGTCACAGAAGGCTGAAGCCCAAGGGTTTATTGCTCCATCTGGTTTCCAAAGTAATATTCCCAGTTTCCCAATTCATTTAGCAAACAATTGTTCACATAAGCATCAGCCACAGGCCTGCACTGCTCTAGATACCTGAGATACAGAGGTGTCTATAGTCCAAAACCCCTATGGTGCTCGGCTGGCTGCTTAGTGAGGGTGACAGGCCCTCAGAGATAAGATCAGATGTGGGCATGGAAGGCTGAGAAGGAGATGCTGGGCAGAGACCAGAGTTGCCCTTGAGCAAGGAGGCCTCAGGGACCTCACCTCTCTCCCTGCAAGGACTGCTTCTGGCCTGGGCATCTGCAAGGCCTCGGGGCCATGCTCGACAGGCTGGCTCAAGGTCACAGCGGAGGGGAAGGTCTGGGGCTCAAGTTACAGTGAGTTCTTGGCCAAATCCCTGAGAACCAAAGTGAGAAAAGCCGAGTGTTGTGGGGGGGGCAGGGGGGGGAGCGGGGGCCCAGGGAGCACAGCAGACGCTGAAGCCAAGGGCTGCAGTTAGGGGTCCCAGAAGACAGAGGCCTGGCCCCAACAGCCAAAGAGGGGAACGACCCAGTGTCCGTGGGGTGAACAAAGTGTGGACCACGGCTTGGTCATAGGAAGGAGTGAAGCACTGACACGTGCCACAGGAAGGAGGAGCCTCCAAAACCCAGAGCCAGAGACACCAGACACAAGGCAACCATGACATTAGGATGACATGGTCCCACTTACAGGACAGGCGGACCCGCGGGGCGGAAATCAAAGGGGTCGCGGGGGGTAGAGGGAGCGCCCGCGCACGCGCGTGGGGTTGCCTCTCGCGGTGATGAGAAGGACTTGGAACTCGCTAGTGGCGACGGCTGCACAGCGCTGTCAATGTACGAAATGCTCCGGAACTTTAAAATGGTTAAAATGGTAAATTTTAAGTTATGAGTTTTTTTTACCACGGTAAAAAAACAAAAACAAAAATGGGGGTTTGTATTTCCTACGCCTTTGTTTCCTTCCGTTTTTCTAAAAGAGAAGAAAACGCCCGGGGACACCGCGCACCAAGGCGGGGAAAGGTCCGCGGAGACCCGAGCCTGTCAATCACTCGCCACGCCCACCGCCCCGGCGATTGGCTGTCCCAGGAAGGGGCGGAGCCTGAGCGCCGGCCTTCGGAGCCGCCCACGTCCGGATCTCGGTGACCCGCGGGGACCTCGGAGCCCGCCGCCCTGCGGTTGGGGGACAGCGGGTCAGTTTATCCAGGGGCTCCCGAGAATGGCCCCACTTCCCACTGCGGGACAGGGGCCGCGGCGCGACACCTGCATCCCCGCGGCCCAGACCTGCCGGTGTCGCGAACCAGAGCTCGCCAAGCAACGTGATGAGCAAGCACCAAATAGGCTGAGAACCAGGTAGAAAATAGCGCGTCCCCCATCAAGAGGTGTTTTGTGCGACATTTTTAACGTATGCATGTGTATTAAAATAGGATGTAAACTACTTTTTAAATTGTAAAATATACATGAAATTCACCATCTTAGCCATTTTTAAGTGTACAGTTCAGGGGCATTAGGCACATTCACATTATTGTGTGACCAACTGCAGAACCCTTTTCATCTTGTAAGACTGAAACTGTCCCCATTCAACAATAACCCCCCATTCCTCGCGGCCTGCAGCCCCTGGCAACCATCCTACTTTCTGTGTTATAAACCTGACTCTTCCAGGAGCCTCATTTAAATGGAATCATACAGTGTTTGTCCTTTCGCATCTCCGAAAAAATATGTATACTGCATTTCGTTTTTTGTAAAGTATATGTTTACCGAAGGTCATGGTGAAACAAATTTAAAAGCTATTGGTAGAGGAAGTAGTTCCTAACACCACCCTTTGCCGGCTTCCTCCTGCTCTCTGTCTACTCAACAGCAGTTAGACTTTGTCCCCCATGTCCCCGCCAAGGGAGGCCAGGCCTTGGTTGGGGATGAAGGTAGTCTGTGAAGAGAACATCCCCCGCTGCAAGCTAACACAGCCACATTTTAGGGATGAACACAAATCAAAAATAAAAAAAGATTTGCTTCTCCCTGGTACAAAAAAGGAAAAGCATTTATTTCCCCTCCCTTTTCTTAGAGCATTTATTTTAGGAAAGTTACTGTTTGTACGTCTTTTCTCTGCTTCTTTGAGGTGCATGTAAATATTTTTAAAAGCTAAATAAGTCTCTGGCCAGTTTTGCAGTGTAGGAAGGTCTTTCTCACGGACCTGGGGGCCATTCTGAAATGCAGTTCTCAAGGACGATAACTTTAGATTCCGTGGGAGGGTATGAGCAAGATCAATGCCAAAAAATCCATGATGAGCCAAATATGAAAATTTTAAACAGAGACAGGCTCCAACCTGGCACTTGCACCCTAAGCCCCGCCCTGTCGGGCTTGCGATGTTTATCTGTGAAACGGGCCAGTGGCCCTTGCAGCACCCCCTGTCTACTGGAGCCGCAGTCAAAGGAAGGCAGGCAAAAGCTGGTTAAATTACAGCACTCCCCCGCTTACCGAGATTGCTAAAGAGAGTTGCTGAGCACAGAGGGCAGCACACTCTTAGCTCCTGCTTTTTACACCCCACTCCCTTTCTCAGTAGGGTCAGCTGTTTTATCCCTTAAAACAATTAAGGTCGGCAAACAGGTTCCCTTCAAAATCATGTATGTTTCACCACATGAGCTTCCATCTCTATCGGGCAAATAGAGATGTATTTGGCATAGAGCTGGGCACAGCAAGGGACCCTAGGAAACAGCTCTTTCCCTTATCTATCGGGACAAGGGGGATGGTGGAATGTGCTGGAAGAAATCCCCAACAAGTCTGTTCCTCCTCCTGGGTTATCTCTGTTTAGAAAACCACTAATCCCAGGAGGCCAGGCAGCTGCTTCTGAAAGGTTGGTTCAGCCTGCTGAAGCACAGCAGACTTGCCAACATCCAGAGTTCCCAACTGAGCAAACACAGGCTGGCTGTGTCCATACCCACACTTCTTCCTTGGTGCCTGCTGCCCAACCCAGCACAAATACTTCCCCAAGTGTTCAAATCGCGGTGCAGCACTCTGCAGACACAGGGCAGAGATGAAAATTTTCCTTAAGACTTTACTAATCAAGCCCTGATTTTATTAAAGAAAAAAAAAAGGTTTCTTTGCTTTTTATAAATGGCAACAGCATTCCACATTCAGAGGTGGAGGGAATCTTCCTTTTTCCACTTTACCTTCCTATGAAACCACGGCATGTGGCCTGATGGGCCTGGGCATGGTTGGCTGAGCAAGAGGGGAGGTCGAGCATGGTCAACCCAGCCCTGGACTCCAGTCGGGCCTCTCCTGCCTCCACTGGTCCCTGTAACAAGAGGCCCTGGGCACCCACCCATGAGCAGGGGAAGCTTACAAAGCACCTGGTGGCTGGGAAACGGCCCTCAAGGCTCAGGTGGTGCAGCACCTCCTCCCTCCCCCCAGCATTCTGAACCACTGCCACATGCACCCACGCCACCCAACTCAGCCACGAAGAGGTCACACCAGTACCCTCGATTCCTATCTGTGAGTAAGTCCTCAAGGCTTCCTCTGCTCCCAGTCGGACGACCCATCTGCTTGGGGAGTATTGATTCTCCAACTCCTGTAGGACATAGACACAGGCTCTGTAAGACCTTCGTTCTCAACACACCCTTGTGCATGCCTGGATGCTCCTCTCTGCCTTGAGAAGCCCCCTCCCCAGTATCCGATGCTCTCGAACATGCCCTCAGCTTCCTTCAATCCCCTCCAACCTCCAGCCTGGCAATCTGCTCCCCACCCTCCTCCCACAAGGTGCCCCATTAGCTGCCTCAGACACAACATCGAAGATGCCCTCAGATCCATGGTCTAGAGGTACCCCAGCAATAGCTGTGCCTTTAACCAGCCAACTGCCTTAGGGGAGACAAGGTTCCATAAATGTGTCCAGTGAATGCCATTGTGGGCACCACTCCTACAGCAGCTGGGACCACAGGAGGCCAGGCGGCTGGGGTGGCCACTGCAAAGAAGGAGCTCATCTTCCTGGAGAGGGTGCAATTCTGACTACAGGAGGACCCAGCACAGTGAAAGACACAAAAGTGAGGAGGAAGGAGTCAAAAGTCAGTTTGCAAATGCTGACAGGCCAGAATGCTGAAGCAGTGTGGTAAGACTGGGAAGCTGGGGCTGGAGGATGGAGGGCCGTGGATGTCAGGATAATATGTTCAGACTTAATGCAGAAAGTAACAAGGAACCGGGTTTTGGAGAAAGGCCTCAAAGCCAACAAACATCATGGGAAATCTGATGACAAGGTGAGGGGCCTTGTGGAAAGGCCTGAGGCCAAACACCATCACTTCCTGGCTATTTTACCCTGGGCAAGTTAGTCCCTAGGATTCAGTCCCCTCATTGGTAGAATGGGCATACTGGCCACCTCACAAGGTTACAGAGATAAGGCAGGTCAATGAAGGGAACAATTGTGGGTTGCCTCCTCTGCCAGTTGAACAGGGCTCTTGGCCAGAGGTCCTTGGATCTGTACAATCTATACCTGTGAAGGTTGTTATCAGTAGGATGCTACAGCCACACCTGACCTACTCCCTGACTGTGTGTGTGTGTGTGTGAGAGAGAGAGAGAGAGAGAGAGAGAGAGAGAGAGAGAGAAAACATGATTTCCTGGGGCAGTATCTATAACTTTCACCAGATTTTCAGTTGTGTCGACGACCGGAAAAAGAACCACTGCCTAAAATGCAGGAACACTACTTAGGAAATTATAACCAAATGATAATCCTAACAAGTGCCAGATACCATACAATGTGCTCCGCGTCATTTCCAAGCCAGACCCAAACACACTGCATAAGCTTAGTTCAACCTCGGAAACTTTGGCCCCTAACCTCCTGCGGGGCCTGTGGATATTAACCGGGACCTCCATGTTCTCTAACCTTAAAATCAGGCTAACAAAAATCTGCCTGCGGCGAGAAGTAAAATAGATTACGGTGCTCAAGCAGTCACCTGGCACACAGTAGACACTCAACGTACCGCGAGGAGTGATCTAGAAGGCCGCTGAGTTTCCTTCTTGGAATTCCAATGTAATCAATAAACTGATTACAGTAATCAGCTCCCACGTCACCGAAGAGCTGAGCTCGCGGCCTAGCCCCCCGCCCCTCCCTGCAGCCCGCCTACCTCTGCGGACATGCTCTTCCACGGGGCCTCTGGCCCGCAGCCCAACTGGCGCACGTCCATCGCGCGGTCCAGCCAGCGGCGTGTGCCGAGCCGCTTTATCCCCAGCGGGTGGGGCGGGGCTCGGGCCAGGCCCCGCCTCCGGCCACGCCCATTCCCGGAGCCCGTCCGGCCCTCGCGTACTAACTCGCCGTCTCCCGCCGGCGAGAGGGCGGAGCCAATCTCCCCCCGCGCCTGCTGATTGGCCCTGGGCGGCGGCTCGCGATTGGCCAGCGTTCGGTGCTTCAAGGCGGGCAGCGCGGGAAAGCGCGGTCCCGTGGGGCGGAGGCGGCGGGGACTCGGATCTTGCGGTCTTCGCGGAGGCGCCATGAGCTGCATCAGCCTGCCCGCCGTGCTGCCCGGCTCCCCCAGCAAGACCCGGGGGCAGATCCAGGTGCGCGCGCCGGCCGGGGCCGGGTCTGGCGGGCTGGGGTTGCGGGGTCGGGGGTCGGTGGCTGGTGCCCGGTGTCTGTGCGGAGCGGGCCCCGAAGTGACCTCTTCTCTCGTAGGTCATTCTCGGGCCCATGTTCTCAGGAAAAAGGTAACAGCTTCTCGGGGCGGGCTCGTCCACCTCCTCCCCAGGGACCCCCGCCCTCCTCCCCGCCTGCTGCCCTCTCGGAGGAGATCCCCCTCAGCGCAGCCCGGCCCCGTCCGGGCACTCCTGCCCCTGGAGTCTGGTCCGAAGTCCCGCCCAGGTCGAACCCTCGTCCCATCGTAGACACGCGGTACCGCCCCAGCTGGTCAACCCCCGACCCACGCATCGGCCCTCTCGGAAGGGGGCCAGTCGTGTCCCCTGGGCCGGGCATGTCTGTACACCCGCTTTCAGTGTGACAGCCTCCTTATGTGGCTGAGAACCACTCCCTGAGTGAACCCCGCACCCCAAACCCCTTGCTCAGGAGGTGAGGCTCGGGGTTGGGCTTCTTGGACCCAGAAACAAGGGCTTTGGATGTTGCCCACAAAAGCCTTGCGAGGTTAATTCAGAGCAGCTCTGAGCTCTTTGAACAATTCTGTGATGAGATTATTTTGGAATGCGATCTGCAGGCACCCTCTGCACGTGACCTCTGCCTCTGGCCACCTTCCCCACCATATCCCTGAAAACCTTACTCCTCCCACCCTTCCTGGGACCACATGAGGGCCATTCCTGGCCACCCTCCCCATAGCGGACTCTGACTTCCAACCCAATTCCCGGGAGTATTATACCCAGTACACTGGGCCTGGCTGCCTCTCTGTACTTTGGGGAGGGGGGGGTCCCCCCTCAGTCTGTATACCACTAGGGGCGCCGGGGAGCCCAGCTTGTGCCCTGGGGTCTTCCTCACCCTGGATCCTGCCATGGGCCTCACCAGACCCTCTACTCTTGCAGCTCAGAGCTGATGAGACGGGTCCGTCGCTTCCAGATTGCCCAGTACAAGTGCCTGGTCATCAAATATGCCAAAGACACTCGCTACAGCAGCAACTTCTGCACACATGACCGGTCAGTCCCTGCCCCTTTGGTCCTCTCCAGGCACAGGACACGCGGTCAGAGCTCTCTTTAGTGGGGGTGCCAAATAGTGCTGAGACCTGGCATTGAACAGTTCAAATCAGCAAACTTTCCACCGTGCCTGGCAAGGCAGCTGAGGACCCCACCGTTCACAGGGTTCTAGTCCAGTGGTTCTCAACCAGGGGTGATTTTGCCACCCAGAGTCCATCTGACAATATCTGGAGACATTTCTAGTTGTCACAACTGGAGGGGGAGGGACGCTACTGGCCTTCAGTGGGTAGAGCTCAGGGGTGATGCTGCTAACCGTCTTGCAGCGCACAGGACAGAATGATCCGGCCCCCATGTCAGTAGTGCCTGCAGAAACTGTGTTCTAGAGTTAATCCCCATACAGAGGCTGCAAAGTGGTTTTGTTTGGCGTGCACATTGATTTCTTTCTTTTTTTTTTTTTTGAGACAGAGTCTTGCTCTGTCACCCTGGCTAGAGTGCAGAAGCGTCATCATAGCTCAGTGCAACCTCAAATTTAGGATTAAATCTCAATTCTGCCCATCTGTCACTGGTCATCTCCAGCACAGGCTGCAGAGGCCGGCGGGCTGGCGGCATGGACGCAGCGCCAGACACGCTGCCCTTGCGGAAGCCACAGCTGGCTTGCTGCCCGCCCTCTCTCTGGCTTTCTCCATCTGGCGAGGGAAGAGGGGACTTGAAACACATGAAATATTGTTTCATTCTCTTCCCAGATCTTAAAGTAGGATTATAGCAAGATAATAACTAAGCAATGGTTGTAAAGAATTTTATTTTTTGTAAATACAGCCACAAACTGCCGAGCTTCAGGAAACTGCCTGTTCTTGTGAAGGCTAGTTCAGAGGAGCTGGCAAAAAATGGGAACAAAAGAAAACAACAGTGTAGGAAAACACAGAAGCTATTTAGAAAGGCTGAGGACACAGCATAGCATTCCTCTTCAGAAAAGGCCCTGGGTGTGTGACCATAGCCCCAGCTACTTGGGAGGCTGAGGCGGGAGCATTGCTTGAGACCAACCTGCGCAACATAGTGAGACCCTCAAGACTTAAAAAAAAAAAAAAAAGGCCCTGGCTGTGGGGATAGGGTGGGGTTCAAAGTGTCATTTAATGGCACTGGAACATTCTTACACACTACCTCTCATCTTCAAACTCTGTTGGGTAGATTCTCCCTGTAGGCCAGGGGGCTGCATGACAGCAGACCAAACTGAAGTCCTGAAATCACACTAATTGCCAGTTAGTGGCTGTATGATCTTGGAGAAATCCTTTAATCTGCTGGGGGAGCCAAGCAAGCCAAACAGGAATTCTTTTTTTTTTTTTTTTTGAGACAGAGTCTCACTCTGTTGCCCGGGCTAGAGTGCCGTGGCGTCAGCCTAGCTCACAGCAACCTCAGACTCCTGGGCTCAAGCGATCCTTCTGCCTCAGCCTCCCAAGTAGCTGGGACTACAGGCATGCGCCACCATGCC
>CAUYRT010020236.1:0-31247 GCA_963574885.1 Lepilemur ruficaudatus
GAAATTAATTGGCCAACTAAAAATATATGTAAAAAATTAGCCGGGCATGGTGGCGCATGCCTGTAGTCCCAGCTACTCGGGAGGCTGAGGCAGGAGGATCGCTTGAGCCCAGGAGTTTGAGGTTGCTGTGAGCTAGGCTGACACCACGACACTGTAGCCCGGGCAACAAAGTGAGACTGTCTCAAAAATAAATAAATAAATGAATGAATGAATGAATGAATGCTCTAATATAGCTAGGCACTGAAATTGTAGTTTGAATAGTGCTTCCCTATTTGCCATGTGGTGTAAGGGGCAGGAGATAGAGGATCAAAAAGCAGAATACAAACAGCAACTATATAATTAATGAGCTAAACACTTATGATATTTTGAGAAAGAATATCAGAATAGATAAAAGCAAGACACAATTATGCTATCAACAGGAGATTTACTTAAAATGTAAAGGCACAGGTAGGCTGGGGTTGGTGGTGCTATTAATATTAGATAAAATAAATAAGAGAGTGTGATCATAAATTTATTAGAAAGCTAAAACAATCATGAATGTGTATGGCTAATAGCAGTTAAAAATACATAAAGCAAATATGACAAAATTAAAGGGGAAAAGATAATTCTACAGTTATCGTTGGTGATTTTTACTACCCCACCTCTGGGCAATTGATAAAATATCTAGGTAAAAAAAAAAAATAAAGCTATAGATCTGAGGAATACTATGAGCCACCTCAATATAATGGATAGTTATTGAACACTATACCCTCATGTTGCAAAATACACAGTATTATCAAATGTATATCATATATTCACCAACATAGGCCACATGGTAGACCATGAAATATGTCTTGATAAATTTGAAATATTTGAAATCAATATATGTTCTCTGGCTACAACAGAATTAAAATTAAAATAGAAATCAATAAGAAAGATCTGAGAATGCCCAAAATATTTGGAAATTAGACAACACAATTCTAAAGGATCCATGAGTCAAAGGGAAATTACAAGGGGAATCAGAAAATATTTTGAACCAAATGGTAATGATAATACAACGTGTCAATTCATGGAAAATAGTTAAAGCAGTGCTTAGGGGGTAAGCTATATTTTATATCCTTTTGTTAGAAAGGAAGAAAAGTCTAAATATCAGTAATCAAAGGCACATCTGAGAAAGCCAGAAAACAAAGAGCACAGGAAACTCATAGTAGGTAGAAGTAAAGAACCTGTAGTAGAGTGGAAATCAATGGTGGAAGACAAAACAGATAATAGAAAAACTTTAAAAAGCCAAACTATGTGTCTTTGACAAGATCAACAACATTGGTAAACTCGTAGCTTCAGTGATCAAGAAAATGACAGTGTGACATGTTATAATAGTAAAGGAATGTATTCCTAAGTATTTTATTTTCTTTGTTGCTGTTGTGAAGAGTATTGAGTCTTTGATTTGGTTCTCAGTTTGACTGTTGGTGGTGTATAGGAATGCTACTGATTTGTGTTCATATATTCCAACAGTAGAACTGATATTTCTTGAACATTATTCACATCTCATTCATTACTTTCTCTCAAAACTTAATTGTCTCTTTTCTTTTCTCAGTGTTTTCTATTCTACTGTGAGATCTGTTTTCTTTCACACTCCTTCATTCCTCTACCAAATAATTACAAACACTTATTGCATGCTTACATATGTACTAGGTGCTGTGCCAGTTTCTTCTATGTATATTTTCTCAGTTGCTGTTCTTAAGCGTCCTGTGATATTATATATCCACAGTTTACAGATGAAGAGATTGAGCCTATGTTGGTCTCTTTCCCTCTCTGAGCACAAAGTCCTCCATTTACTTTAGACCGAGCTTGTAAGCTGGTGCTCCCGTTCAACAGGTCAGGCTCACTTAGATTTATATTTATTGCTGGGCTATGTGGATCTTGGTCCTTTGAACACCATTGTGCTAAAGGAACTCTAAACTATGAGCCCCCTTTATGAAGATCTCTTGGCATCTGTACTACTTGTTCTGGGGTCTTCACTCCTAGAAAGTTGATCCTCACTGAGGAATTTGGAAGAAATAGGGAGAGGCTGTGAATCTGCTCACCATCCTACTCCAGGGCAGCTAACATCCTTAAAGTGATGGACAGAGTCATGGAGCAGTCGGTGGTGGGGAGGTGAAAACCTGATTTTCTCTCCTCCTGGTTGTAAAAATATTCATATAAAAAGTTAATTAGCTACCTTGACTGATTGACATTCTTTCCTCACAATCCACCTATTATAAAGGTTTAGTATGCTAATGATTTGGAGCAAATCAGCTTTAGCATTGGATGAATGTGTTGACTTATAAAGCTGATTTAAACTTTCTGGATGCACGTTAGTTGTATCACAAGCAGGAGAGGCTCATAGTCTGTGTCGCTGTCATCTACTACCTTTTTTTTTTTTTCCTTTTTTATTGGGGGAAAATGTTCAAAGCATTTACAGTATAATGTTTACAGTCACAATTTATAGTGAGCTGATTTCCCAAAATATATTACCACTCAAGTTGACTTATCTTGTTACATTTAAAAATCTACTCTGTCAAAGTAGTCCTTAGAGTACATACATAGTGCCCCAACTGTATCTACGTACAACCAACACTCCATTTTGAGTGTATAATTCAATGACTTTCAGTGAATTTACCAAGGTGTACAGTTAATCACATGAATCAATTTTTGAGAAATTCCTTTCCCCTATTGAGACCCCTAATTCCGCTCCCCAACTACTTTTCAAGCATATCCCATCCCTCCACAGTGACCCCCCCATGTCGCTCAGCCTTGGGTCTACCCCCCACCCCCCAATTCCCCAGTGTTCACTCCCACCCTTTGAGCACCATAGTGTTAATCAGTCAATATCAATTTGATGGTGAGTACAAGTGGAACCCATTCATTTTTAACCCTTGCTTAAAATGAAGCCATTCTCAGCTGTTGTTCAAGTTCACTGAAACAATCCATGGGTAAGTTAAGAGTTCCTTAGTGGAAACAGTGAAAGGAGTTTACATTACATACTTTAAGTAAGTATATGTTTGAAAAGTCCCCGTAAGATTTGTAGCTTTTCTGAAGTCTCCTTTTACAGGTCTAGGGTACCCCTGCACCTCATCGCTTACCTTCTTCCCACTAGTCTTTGTTTCCCACCACCCTCCCTCTGGCCCTATCAATTCTTTCCTTTGTCAGTGGGCATTTATATTAAAACTTTCATGTCACCAAAGAACTTTATACTTTGGATATTGATTTGTTTATATTCAGAAAACCAAAATATCCTCTAGTTATTAGGATTCTCTTTAAAGGCTATGGAACAACAACCAGGACAACAAATTTTGGTGTTCTGTAGTGTCAGTTCTCAAGTCAAAGGAGCCTTAACCTCCATGTACACATCCCAACGTGCTCTGGTTCTCCATTTTAAACACATCTTCTTCTCACTGGGAGGAAGGAGGGTTGGTTTAGGATCACTGATTAATTTCACAGTAAAGGAGAACAAAGTCTAAGCTTTAGTTTCACTACTTTATCACTTTAAAAAACTTACTTTGTATTTCTGGTACTCAGTTTCTTTATCAACTGAAGAGTTCATACCACCAGTGTTTACTGTAAGCATTAAATGATAAACTGTGGCTAAAACACTTGGTATGGTGTTTAACATAATGGAATTTTGCAATAAATAACAGTCCTTGGCTTTTTCCTACTGTCTGTCTAGTTTTAATTTATATGGTAGGTGCAGAGAGAAAATTTCCCTATGTGATGCTTTAGGCTGGCACAATTTCACAACAATAACTACATGACAGAATGAGTGTGATAGAGTAGAATTAAATGAGCTTTTGGTGTCAGACTGGCCTGTGTTTAAATCTTAGTCCTAATACTTTGTGGTTATGTGACTTTGACCAAATTCCTTAACCTACAAGGTCTTCTGTTTTGTTATCTTTAAGAGTGAGATTAATAATAATGATCCATGTACAGCATTGTTTTGGTTAATATATGAAAGTTGTGGGGCTAGTGTCTGGAATAAAAGCAAAAATCTGGTAAATGCTGGTTTTCATATTTCTTCTCTGGGTTTCAATTTTTCCTCAATAGATAAACGGGGATAAGGGAGATGGAGGTTGTGAATTGCTTCCTTACTTCTATAAAATCCAATTATTCTTAAAATTACTCTATAATTTTGATGATGATGATGTTGGTATCAATCAACCCAAAATAGCTTATTATATACAATGATTTTTCATTGAACATGAATTAGTTTGATGGCTCTTCTGCAGGTTCAAATTCAGAAAGAGTCAAAACTATTTTCCTTTACTAAAAACTTAGCTCTTTGCTGAATAGCAAGTATTGGTAGAATTTACTTCTTGCTGAAGTACAGAGTTCAGTACAAACATTTGTAGTATGAAAACACTGAGGCTCGACAGTGGCATTTCAAACAATGGATGTATTTCTGACTCATTACCAATTAACACAGAAGTGACATATTTGTAATTCTTATTTTAGAATTATTAAAACAATCTGTAAACAGCCTGCAAACTTAAAAATGTTTATCCTTTTTTAAAAAATAAATTATAACTTTCCTTGTCTTATTTTAATGATGTTGTTGTTTTTCTATAATCTGTCTCCCAGATGAGAAAAATTTCTCTTCTGGAAGAAAATTTTCTCTATCCCTCCTTCCACTCCTTCTTTCATCTCTCCCTTTCTTCTCCTCTTTCTCTCCTTTCTCCTCCTTCTTCTACCCTTTTCCCTCCTCCTACCATTTTTCTTGTCTCTTCATCATCATTTGTCTTTATGTTTTCTCTCTCCCCTTCCTCTCCCTCCTCCTTTCTCTTTCTTTTACTCTCTCCCCTTCTCTCCACACATGTTCCATGAAAAAAAAATTCAGTGGGTAGATAAGGTTGGAACTTTTCCAATCTCTTTCTTTGGTTCCCACAGAACACATAAGACTGTGCCTTGTATCATCAATGCTGAAAGAGTATCTCCACATTCCATTTACTGTCTACAGGGCTGTGTTAAGATTCTAAAGCTAAAAAACTTGTGACATATTACCATTTTTTATATATAGTATAGAACATGGAGTAAGTATAAGGAAGTCCATTTAATATTTTAAATTATTCCCCTTATGATGACAATGCTTTCTTTTAAAAATATTTAATTACTTGTGCCCACATACACACACAATTCTATGTACATAAAAGTAATCGTATCACAATACTTTTTTTTGGTTAGGAAATTGTCTTTGCTCCCCTCCCTTTTTACTTCACTCACTTTTATGTTCTCTCCCACATGCATACCGCTTTACACAATCCGCCCTTTATTCTACTAGGTAACCCATGTAAACAACTTTAATATCATCTTACTTTTCCTTCATGTACATGTAATCACAAATACATCCTCAGAAAATTGTGGTCTTTGTTTTATAAAGCCAAGTTTATATTATCACACATTTCTATATCTTGCTTTTTTCATAAAATAGTACCCTGGGGGCATCTCTCCAAGTCAATTGCTATATATATATAGTTCATTATTTTAATGGTTGCGTAATGTTCCGTGATGTAGACATGAGATAATTTAATTCTTTCCATATTGTAGTCACTTTGTTTTTTATCTCTATTTTACACAATGCTGTAATAAGCATCATTTTACACTTATCTTTGCATACTTGTGACTTTATTTCTATAGGATAGATTTCAGAGGGGTTATTTCTGGGTGAAAAGGAATATGTATTCTTAGTCACAATTGATGTTACCAAGTAGTCTTCCAAAGGGCTAGAAGAGTACACACTTTCTCTGGCAATGGATGAGAGCATACCCATTTTATAAATCTCTGCCAGTAGTAGTTGTTATAGATAGCTCAGGGATAGCTCTAGCACCCTGTATCAAATCTTTCAGGCTTTATCTTGGATTTTTTATTTCCATCAAAGTGGTTGGCATTCATCAACACTCTCAGATGTCCCTACCAACATAGGCTTCATCAGAGGCTGTCTTGGAATTGATTCATTCCTGGAATGGATATTACTTGGAGGTGTCAAATAGCTTTAGGTTGATTATCTTCTAACTACAAGTGCCTGCTGTGTGTCTTCACTTTCTGCCCCAGGTTCTTCAATGACTCGGATGATGGTGAGGGTTTTCTTGACTTGCACTTGTGTGCGTGAACAACTCAGAAATGCTGGATGCACATTCCATTGATTAATGCCACAGCCTCCCTTCTTTGGAAAGGACAATTCTGGGAAAAATTCCCTTCACTTTTCAGGATGTCCTGATGGAACTGAGCCTCAACTGCCCATAGGGATGATCTTTATAACAAAGTGATCCCATTTTATCAGCTTTCTCCCCTTCTCTATCATATTCTCTCCACTCCCTCACTCCTGCTGCCCGTGATTACCTCCCAAATAAGTCACCTGCATGCAGATCCTTGTCTAGAGTCTACTTCGGCAAACCCAAGCACACACAGTTCCTTCTGGTATTTTTCTGTCTGATGGCTATAAAATGGTAGTATTTTGTTGTTGTTTTAATTTTCACTTTCTCGATTATCAATGAGGGTAATCACCTATTCCTATGTTTTACTGTCCATGCTTGTTTTCACTATTGTGAATTATCTCATCAAGCCTTACCCCAACCATCTGTCTATTGGGGTTTTCATGTGATTTTGATAATTTTAAGATTTTTTGCTTCTGAATCTGTTCTCTATTAGTATTTCTAGAGAATGTTAAAATTTTTATATTGTCAAATGTCTATGTTTTCTTCTATGAAATCTGATGTTTCTAATTTATATAAAGGTAGCTCCTCCTTACATCCCTCATAATTTACACATTTTTTATTGTTTAAATTTAAGGTATACAACATATTTTGATATATACATACATAATGAGGTGATTACTACAGTCAAGCAAATGAAGATATCCATCATCTCACATAGTTATCTTTCTTTTTTGTGTATGATTATTGTACCTAAAATATACTCCCTTAGCAAATTTCCAGTATGCAATGCAATGTTATTAACTATAGTTCTAATGCTATACATTAGATCTTTAGACTCGTTCATCCTATATAACTACGACTTTGAACGTTTTGACCTACGTCTCCCTGCACCACTGGTAACCACTCATCTACTTTTTGTTTCTGTGTGTTTTATTATTTTTATATATATACATACACACAGTGGTGATGACTAGGGTCAGAGACAGAGGCTGGGGCTGATTGCAGGTGCACAAGTGATATTTTGGGCTGGCAGTTTGGATGTACATGATTGTAGGGACCAGCTGTGGGCTGCCAACAGTGTTCAGGCAATCTTTTTTGTGCTTGGGCAATTGCAGGTCTGAGCTGGAGGTATCTGTGCCTGTGCAGATACAGGGGCCCGTTGTGGCTACAAGCATGATGGTGAACACCAGTGCCAGGCATGGGGGGAGCAGCTCCTTATGCAGGTGTTGCTGTGGGGACCAGGGTTGGCAGTGTGCCACAGCCTGTTTGTATGAGTCAGCCTTGGTAGTGTGTGGTGGTGGGGCTGGAGCTGCAGTGAGGGGCTCCAGGGCTGTTTGCAGGCATGCATATAATAGCTGCACTGGGTCACAGGGACAGAGCACCTGTGGAGATATCAGCTGGGATAGCTCTGGGGAAAAGGGGTGGTGGCTTAGGCATCTGGAGAATATGAAGGCTGCTGGGCATGGTCCTGGGGCTGGGGCACTCATGGCAGAAGCAGCTCAGGAAGTTCTGGGGAGGAAGAAGGAAAGGAGTGGCCAATTAGGCACTTAGGGACTTTCAAGGCTGCTAGGCTGGTTCTCTCACCTGGGAAAATCACAATAGTAATAGTTTGACAGCTCTCGGTGGCTCCAGGCAGTGGGGATGCAGAGGGCAGTTGACTCAGGCACATGGAGACTTCAAAAATGAAAAAACTATGGGTCCTTCAGTGGAAGAGGCTGCAGGTATTCCTCTGCTGCTATGCTGGCAGTTGGTTTCTTCCGCAGAGAAAGCTTCTAGGGTCCTCTGCTGGAGAAGCTGCTGTAACAGTTGTGAACACCAAGGAGTCTTTAGCAGGGGATGCTGTGGGAGTGTCCAGTGATTGCAAAGGCTGTTGAGGTTCTCAATAGAGAAATCTGCTAGAGTCCTGTGCCAAGCAGGCCGCTGGGGTCACAAGGTCACAGTGATTCACGTCATGTGGCTGATATTGATAGAGTCTGTCCCTCTTCTATGTTATCTGCCATTTCCAGATGTCTTAGCTATGCTGGATCTCCAGAGATCTGGGGGAGGCAAAACTGAGGCTGGTTGTTTGGAAAGCATCCTAAAAGTCTGGGGAAACTGGTTGTACAACCTGCTCTTTTCCTTATAAGGGGAATGCACAAGCTAGGGAGCTTCCTATCTGTGCTGAGCAGTGTCAGCTTGGGGGATGAGGTGATACAGACAAAATGAAACTATTCTTCTTACATTTTTGTGCACTTATTATTGGGTTGGGTTTTTTTCTTCCATTGTATTGCTGTGGCTTCCTCCAGAATTATTCCTAAGCTCTTCTAGAATTTTCATTCATGAATAGCTGCCAAATTGTTACTCTTTTTGGGGAAAGGAAGGCTGGGATCTCTTATTCTGCTATCTTATGACATTACTCCTCCACAAAAGT
Source organism: Lepilemur ruficaudatus (assembly GCA_963574885.1). Lineage (NCBI taxonomy): Eukaryota > Metazoa > Chordata > Mammalia > Primates > Lepilemuridae > Lepilemur > Lepilemur ruficaudatus. Next base: position 8,575 of record CAUYRT010020236.1, read on the forward strand.
CTTAATTCTAGATTTTCTGGTATGATTTTATTTTTATTTTTTACATTTTAAGTCTTTAATTCACTTGGAATTTATTTTTGTTTATGATACAAGATAGGTATCCAACTGAATTTCCTTCCAGAGACAGTCTATTCTGTCAATACCATTTATGTAATAATCCATCATTTTCCTCACTAAACTGAAATATTTTCTTTGATGTATGTTAATTTTTTATTGTCGATGTTCCCTTGGATTCTTTATTTTGTTCCTCTAAATTATTTGTCTTTTTCTATGTTAGTACCTGTGATATTGTTGTATAATGAGAAAAATATGCAGCAGTTCCCCTTATCTGTGGTTTTACATTTTAGGATTTCAGTTACCTGCAGTCAACTGTCGTTTGAAGATATTTCATGGAAAATTCTAGAAATAAAAAATTTGTAAGTTTTAAATCACATGCAATTAAAGTAGTGTGATGAAATCTTGTACCATCCTATCCCATTCTGTCCCATCTGGTATGTGAATCATCCCTTCGTCCAGCATTTCACACTATACAGTAGTCTCCCGTTATCTGCAGTTTTGCTTTTCATGTTTTCAGTTATCAGTGGTCACTTGCATTCCAGAAATAGATGAGTTCAATGCAATGAGATATTTTGAGAGAGAGAGACCACATTCACATAACTTTTATCACAGTATATTGTTATACTTTTTTATTTTATTACATTAGTTATCATTGGTCTCTTACTGTGCCTAATTTATAAATTAAACTTTATCATAGGTATGTATGTATAGGGTAAAACATAAACTATACATGCAGAGTTGTGGAACAGCTGTTGCACCTGGACAGGGCATGGTAACTCTATGCTTTTTCTCCCAAACCTTGCTCTATGCATCTCTTCTATCTGGTTGTTCCTCAGTTACATCCTTTGTAATAAACTAGTAATCTAGTAAGTAAACTGTTTTTTCTGGGTTCTGAAAGATACTCTAACAAATGATTAAACCTGAAAAAGGGATCATGAGACTCTCCCATTTGTAGCCAACTCAGACAAAAGTTGTGGGTAATCTGGGGATGTATTACTTGCGATTGTCGTCTGAAGTGGGAAACAGTCCTGTGAGACTGAACCCTTAGCCTATGGGGTCTGATGCTATCTCCAGGTGGACGGTGTCAGAATTTAATTGAATTATAGCATACTCAGCTGGTGTCCGAAAATTACTTGATATGAGAAAAACTCACACACATTTGGTCACATATGTGTTTTGTGTTGAATGTTGAGAGTAGGAGAAAAAATATTTTTTCCTCCTAAACAGTATCACATTGATTTGATTATAATGGCTTTATATATTCTTTATTTTTATTCTTTTATTTTCTACCTTTCATTATTCTTTATTATTTAAAAGTTATCATTTAATCCAACATATAAAAAAAATTCTCTAGGGATTCTAATTGGAAATACATTAAAATTATATATTAATTTTGGGAAAAAATTGGCTTTTTATGCTATTAAGACTTCCCATGCTACCAAATGGCATATATTTCTTTTTGGTTAGCCTTTTTTCATGACCTTCAATAAGATTTTATAATCATCTTCATACAGGTTATTTTCATATTAAATATATCCTCAATTTCTTAAAAAATATCCAATTCTAACCAAAGAATTTTTTTCTTGTTGACCTTCATTTGCAAAAACCTCAAGCATGTACTTGTCTTTTTGATAACACAAAATTATCTCTTTCGGGATTAGAGCTTCCTAGTAACAAGTTGTTCCCACTTTGCAGTTACCCTACAAAGTCCATCTTCCTTCTGGAATTAATCACAGATATATAGTCCTTAGTGCACAAAACAAAGACAATGCTTAAAACAGTGCAGACGGCAAACAGCTTCCTGTGATAATCAACACACAAGTATATATCTATTACACTGCTTGCCAAACTGAGATGCCTGATGGATGCAGAGATATTTTTCCCAATCATCTTCCTCTCATCCTGCCTGTTCACTGGTCTTTATTTTGGCTCAGCATCTTAGGATGCTGATCTTTCTTTACATCTGGTTTCCAGTCCTGATATTCGTTTTTGGCTAAACTCACTTCTGGACATTGACTAATGCCTGCTTCTTGATGATGATGTCTTGGATACCGATCTTGTCTACTTGGACCTCACATCGTCCCTTCTCCTCATGATTTTGACTTCACTTACGGATTTATGGTATGTGAAGGAATTGGTAAATATAACTGATTGTGTGCAAAGATGACTGCCAACAATTTCTCCCTTCCCTATACATGTTGCTGTTCTTTCCGTCAAGAAGTAGCATCCTCTCCCCTTCTCTTTGAATCTGGGCTGGTCCTATGACTTTCTTTGACCAAAAAGGATATGGCAGAAATTATTTTGTGTGACTTCTGAAAATGGCCTTATAGTTTGTGCTTTCACCTTCTTGAAATTTAGCCATCATGTAATGAAACTCAAGCTAGACTTAATGATGCAAAACCATCTAGAGAAAGAGAGGCCCAGCCAGCCCCCAGCCATTCCACCCATCCCAGCCGCAGCACCAAATATGTTCCAGCCCTAGCTGAGCTCCCAGTTGAATATAGTTTTGTGAGTAAGTGTCCATCTGAGCCTAGCCAGTCCACAGAATTGAAAAAAAAATAATGCAATGTTGTTTTAAGCTACTTCATTTTGAACTGGTTTGTTATATAGCATTAGGTAACTGAGACAGTGAGCATCAAAGTATGCAAATTGATAAGTTAAAGACCGACAATTTCACTACCAGGCTATTCCATCAAAAGCTTTTTACTAAGTGAGGGGTTATTTTCAGGTGGCCAGAGAGAGGAAACAAATAAACAAACAAGTAGTGTTGTATAAATAAATGATATTCAGGCTGTAAATAGAACATATTGTCTCTTTTAAAATATTTGCAATTTTGTCAATATTTTTCTGTATCTGACATGTATATACATCAGAATAGGATAACAATAATTTAAAATTTTTTTATAATAAGAATATCATTGATGGGTTATAAAATATAGTTATTCTTTATTATATGATTTCTTAATGCTCTTAGTATTCTTGCCTATAGCAGCCGTTCTCTTTGTTGATTCTAATTGTCTCTGAGGTTAAAAATTTAATGACTGACTGTGTTAGTTGTTGAGTGGAATACTAAGGTACTGTTTGATAAGTGTATCAAATAGACACATAGAAGGTGTGACATTCATTTTGTTTCTTAAAAGGCGCTCTTGTGTTTATTTAATTCCTGAATCTTGGTAGATTCTAGATAGTGAATGTTGCCAGATGAGCGTTCTGATAGCTGAGCTAGTAATGTGCTTAGCAAACTCATTAGTAAATACAGTAACTTTGTCACATCTGTGTAAGTTCTGTCTTTTACATATTCAAATTTGATATGGACAATAGTATTATCAATATTTTTATTCAAATAAAATAAATGCCAAACATGTTATGTGCATATCTTTACTAAAATAAACAGCAAGATGTTTGTTTCAAGGTGGAAGATAATATTACTAAGCCCTGTTGTCTAGGTTGGCTTTTTCTTGCTCCATATAGCTGCATCACTAACTCAGAGCAGAACAGGGGCAGCTGTTGCTCTCTGTATTATAATGATCGCTATTAATTCCTCCTGGCAAATCTAACCCTTGGGTATCAGTGGGTTAGAAAAAAAAGACCTGATCTGAAATAGTGGTGGAGGGAGTACTTCAGAAGGAAAAAAAGATTGTTTTTCTGATTTTTCAGAAACTGGGCCTTGTGGCCTGTCAACAATCTGAGATTACAGAGGCTTTGGAACTATATTTACTTGGAGAAGGGGGATTTTATTTTGTACAGAGAAAGATTTTATTTTATACTTAAATTTTACTGGATGTCTTTTGACATTCTGGAAAGCATCAATTGGCAAAGGTGATTAAGTATTCAATGGGTCAGAAGAGGAGCTCAGTGTTGCAATTAACATGTTATTGTACAAATCAAAGGAACAATAAAAGGCAATTTGTTCAACTTGTCACCAGACCTGGACAATCTATGTGCAGACAACAAGGCAGACAGAAAATCAGAGTGGAGAAGCAAGTAAGTCAAAACACTCATGCTTTTGTTTTCTTTCTTTCCAGTTTAGTACTAGTCAATGTACCTGTATGACACCTTTAATGTAGGTGATAAGAATCAGTGATGCATTGTTTCTTGTTTTTATAAGTAACTTTCAGAAAACGTTTAAATAATCTACTAAATCATTTGTATATTAGTTTTATAATTTTGATTTATATTACATCTCTAGTATACTCAAATTTAAGACAGTTAATATAATAGCTCTATTGAGATAACATTTCCTTTCTTCTTTCTAACAAATCTCCAGGCACAAAATAAATTCATATTCATTTATTGGCCCTTATAAAACTCACAGCAGGTTACAAAAGTTCATAAAGACAAAGTTGTGAAATATTCCAGAAAGAAATCAGTAATGATCATGTAATAAATCATGGTATAACTTAGTTCTATTTGATTAAAAAAAGTAGAGTCTTTGGTAAAATCCTTAGGTGTATGGAACATGATTTGATGGAATCTCATTCTGTTCATAAAGAAACTACTTACAGGGTATATTATCATTTCATACTTATAAGCTTTACTTTGCACACCTGATATCCTCCCATCACCATATAATATTAAGTAGATGAATAAATAATGCTGTGAATTCCATACCTTGGTCCTTGAAACACAGTAACACTTCTCAGATGGCAAGTATGAGTAAATATTTACATGTTTATAATATATAGGTAGTAAAATTATGTAATCTGATGTTATTCATTTATTTTATGAGTGAATGTTTATTAATGATGCTATTTATTCACTCATTTACATTTATTGAATATCTACATTGTGCCAGGCATTGGGACCATGTTTTTTTCCTAATAAAATAAAATATTTTCATAATGTTTTATAGTTTAGCATAGGTTAAGAAGAGGGTCTCAAGTTAGATTGCTTTGTTTCAAAATCTGCTTCTGTCATTTATTAGATAAATAACTTTGGGCAAGTTACTTAACCTCATCAGTAAAATTGAGATAATAATAGTATTTCTTTCATGAGGTTGTTGTTAGGATGAAATGAATTTGTGTGTGTGTGTTTGTGTGTGTGTGCGCGTGCATAGTGCCTGAGACAAAGTTTATACTCATACATGTAGTCATACTATATTATCTTATTTCTTTAGGTATGGTTCTAACCTTAGGAACTTGGCATTGAGTGGATGAAACAGATGCTATCTGCATTATTCAAGGTTCTCTGAAATAAACAGAACCAATAAGATGTGCATGTACGTGTAAAAAATATAAATATATATCTCTATATATTATAAGTACCATGCACGCATATATGGGTAGGGGGAGAGAGAGAGAGGAAGGGGGAGAGAGAGAAAATATAGTAGCTTGGATCCAAAGGCAGTATGGAAGCAGAATTTCCTCTTTACATACTTGTGTTCAAATTTCCTTATAAGGACATTAGTCATATTAGATTAGGACCATGCTCATGATCTCATTTGAATTTAATTACTTTTTAAAAGATTGTCTTCAAATATGGCCACATTCTGAGGTACTAGGGGTTAGGACATCAACATATGAAAATTTCTGGGGGAACACAATTCAGTATATGACACCATCCTACCTCTATATTAATATTTATTAATTATAATTAATATACCACATTAACATATTAATATAACTATAATATATTAATAACACATGTGGCAACAATGCTCTGTATACAATTCTGAGAAAACAGAGATAAGAGCACTTTTTTCTGGGCAGTGACAGTGATAGTGTTGGTGGCAGCTGGAGGTTTAGGCATTTCAGTAAAGGGGCCATTTAAAAATAAAATTAAGAAAAAGAGTTCACCTTGAGTACAAGCAAAAGAAACCTTCTAAGTAGAGAGAACAACATGAGCACAATCACTGATGCACAGAAGTGCCCAGTGCCTCGGGGTTCCACAAGTCCTTCAGTTGAGGAGTTTGTGGGGAAGAGTGAGAAGAAATGACTTTCAAGCCTGGACCAGAATTTTAATGATTTTTACAGCTATACCTAGAGTTTAGAATTTGTCTTGTGAGCTATGGGGAGTTACTGGACATTATTGATTAAGTTAGAATCACAATCTGTTTTTAATTAATTTTACTCAGAAAAATTACTCTGGTGGCACTGTGGAGGTTAGATTTGGCAGGAGAGAGACATGACACTGATGCAGCTGTGAGGAAATAAGTTGATGAGGGCTTGAAATAATTTAGTAGCTGTGGGGATGAGAGAAAGGAATGAATTTGGCAGACATTTCTAAGGTAGAATTGGCAGGGTTTGGTTGAGGGAGTGGAGAGTCATGGAAAAATAAACGAACATTCTGAAGTTTCTGTATTGATTTGCCTAGGTAGATAACGCAAAACTGATATTTGAGTTTGTGAAGCTGTTGTTAAGTATTTGTCGTGCGTATGATTTTAGAAAGTTTTGGATGTACACTTTTTAGTTTACCTGAATTAGCATAAATTTAATACTTTACACAAATATCAACAAGTATTTCCCAAATATTCACACAAATTCAAGGAGATATAAAAAGCATTAGAATAGTTGCTTGGGGAAGGGAGAATAGAAATGAAGAAAGGTGGTAAAAGGGAATAGGTAAATAAATGATACAAGAGGGACCTTGCATGGACCAATGAGGATGGTGCACGTGAACTAATTACTATAATTACTCAACCCTCGACACCTGTGCTATGAACTCATTAGTATGATTATTCAACTCTCTCCACCTGAGGTCCAGATGAGAAAATAATAAAATACATTTGGCATATTTAGTTTTGGACCAGGTGAACCCCATTGCTTGATGCCAAGGAGGGTGCAATAAACAAAATACATGTTGATTAATTCCCACAGTGCATGCCCAGTTTCGGGGCTACACAAAACCATTGATTTTTTTTAAAAGTTGCTAGTGTTGAAAAAGCTTAGATCAAGACTATTATAGAATTAGTTGGCACTTTACTGTATAGAATATAATAAAAATAACTGTTTTGACTGCTTTAATGATTTAGACATGTTCAAGAGATTTATATGTATTAATTTATTCTCCACAACAAATCATGAGATGTTTACTATAATTATCTCAATTTTGTAAGCAAAGACCCTGAGGCATAGAAAGAATAGCTAACTTTCCCAAAGTCAAATAGCTAATAAGAGTAGGACTAGCATTTCAAAGCTTATTCTGCTAAACACTACTTTACGGCTCCTCTGATTTTTCCTATTGTGTTTTCTTTTGATATCAAGTATTCTAATAAGAGGACAGAGGGATTTGAGTTGCACAATGAGCCCTTTATTATGAACTTCGTTATGCCAGGGCCTCAATCAAATTTATCTACGCCCAACACAATGCATTGTAGATCCCTGGCATTCAATTATCATTTGTTACATTAATTCATTAATAAATACCCCTCAGAAGATTGCCATCCTGGCTTCTAGTTTCTTATAACCAGACTGACTAGATAATTTGGACATTTACTCTGAAAACAGCCAAAGATGATTGATAAACTATAATAATAAAATCTTTAAAGGCATGGAAGAACTAATAAGATGGCAGAAAATAATTAAAGTGAAAATGGGAACCCAGAAAGGTAAATGGAGATGGAAACTACTTTTTCCCTGAGAACATATGCTGATTTTTGGAAATTAGAACTTTATTTTAAATGATCTTGTTGAATGAGGAAGATAGAAATAAAGTCCAAAGCTTGCACAGCAAGAGGAGTGAAATAGGAGACTCTCCCCAGAGTAGATTGTGGACTTAAGTATTACATTCTCAGGGTAAGAGTAAACTTCCTTTTATGAGGTCCTATGGCTTAAGTTTATATAGTCTTCATGGTCTTGGGAACCTGTAAGTTAACCTTGATCTAAAATAATTGCTAACTATAATGACCCAGGTATTTGGCAGGAGTAAATGCACATACCCTCTAAAGAAAGGTGCATTTCTCCTAAGCTTCAAATGAGTTTAGCAAATGATTTTCAAGTAAAAATATTTCTACCCAGTCAAAGACAGTCAGGTATTCAAAGAAATAAGATATCATGAGCAACAACAACGAAATAGAAATGATAGACAAAACAAACTCAAAAGGCTTTTTATTAATATATCAATATTAACAGACATGAATTATAAAACTATGCTCAGCATGTTTAAGGAATAAAAAATAAGGTTGAAATATGTTCAAGAATTAAGAAACTACAAGGGGCAAAGCAAGATGGCCAAATAGAAACCTCCAGCGATTGTCCCTCCACATGAACGCCGAATTTAACAACTATCCACACAAGGAAGCAGCTTCAGAAGAACCAAAAATCAGGGGAGCGATCTTACCACCTGGTTTTAACATTATATCAAGGAAAGAGGCACAGAGGAGGGCAGAACAGACAGTCTTGTATTGCCTACACCACTCCTCCCTTATCGTCTATCAGCGCAGCAGCAGCATGCCAAGTGGAGTGAGAATCCGTGTGCGCAGGGGAGGCAGAGTAAAGTGATTGTGGGGCTTTACATTGAAACTCAGAGCCACCCTGGCACAGGGGAACAAAGCACAGGGTAGAATTCTGCCAGTGCCCATGGAGGGAGCATTTTGACTAGCCAGGCTAGGGGGAAATCCCAGCTAGCTCAACCCCTGGCTGACAAAAAGCAGTCTGTAGCCTGGACTAAATTCATAAGGCAGGCCACAAATGCTGCAGTCCTTGTGCAGTTCCTGTGGTTGTGCTGGTTCAGAGCCAGTGGACTTGGGGTGCACGAGACCCAGTGAGACACCAGCAGTGGTGGCCAAGCCAGTGCCTGTGTCACCCCCTCCACTACCTACAGGCAGCATGTCTCAGGGAGCATCTTCTTCCACATGGGAAAAAGGAAGAGGAACAGCTAAAAGGACTTTGTTTTACAACTTGGGTACCAGCTCAGCTATAGTAAAATAAAGTACTAAACAGACTCCCGAGCCCCCTGAGTGCAGGCCTTAGTTCCTGGATGCATTTCTGGACCCACCCTGGGCTAGAAGGAATCATGCTGTCTTGAAGGGAAGGACCCAGTGCTGCCAGGATTCACCACCTGCTGACTAAGGAAGGAGCCCTTGGGCTTTGAATAAACGTAAGAGATAGCCAGACAACAGTCAGCATGGGCTTTGGGTGAGACTGAGCTGGCTTCAGGTGTGACCTGGTGCTGATGGTCACAATGGAGTGTCCACGTCACTCCACCCCCAATTCCTATTGCCCAGCACAGAGAGTGAGGGAAGAGGATGAGAGACTTTGCTTGGTAATCCGGGGAATTCTCCCATGTTTTACCCAAGTCGCCAAAGCAGAACCACCAGGAGTCTGCAAGAGTCACAGCATTACTCAGCTTGGGGCACCTCTAGTGTTGATATGGCTGAAGTGACAAAGATTTCGACCACAACAATCAATTCCCTTTGAATATTTGGAAAGCCTTCTCAAGCAGGACGGGCTCAAACAAGCCCAGATCGTGCATACTTCAAAGGAAAGAGAGGTAATTTATGTCACCTACCCACCTGAATTGCCATAGAAGTTGATCTCTTATGGCTTTTTTTGTTTTAATATTCTATTTGGTACCTCTTAATATCATTTACATTTAATTCCACAACTTCCAACATTATTATCTGCTTTAACTTTTTTTGGATTTATCTCATTATACTCTTTATTTTTGTTTATATCAGTTACCATAAAAAGCCTCAGACTCCCAAGTTACCTCTCATTATTAACATTTAATCATCATGTAGCTTTGCAGATCATTTTATTCTATCCCTATTTTTCTTTTCTCTCCAGCCTTTGAAACTCTTCCATTTTGCTCTCTGGGATTAGTGATATGATTTCAGTGCATTTTCCTATAAATTCTACCTCTTATGTGAACATCACTTTTTACCTTCCTTCTCTAAATGAACCTGGCTCCACTCTGAGGACACAGCATTCCCCGTATATCTCTCAACTAATAGCTGTCCCTCCACCACCCCTAACCATTCTCTCATTGGGCCTGGAGTTGCTAGGTGTCTTTTTTGCCTCTCATTGTTAATTCTGCATTATTATCCCTCCATCATTCTGAAAAATACGTAGCCTTGAATGTCAGGTCATTGGACTACAAATCACCCACTGCTTCTCATTGTTTTGTCCAACTTCCTGGGTCATTCCTCCTTATTTCTCCATTTTGTTAGTTCCTGGCTTACTGTCACTCTCTACATTATTCCTGTTTGTTTTAATTCTGTTGATTTTAATAGATACACAGATGACCCTTCCAAAATTGTGAATTCTCAGATTCTTAAATTTTCCTTCTCTCCCATATCTCACACACTAACTGTCATGGTCATGCCTTAGACCTTGCGTTACTGCAAATTCTATGTAACCTCAATTTCATGTATCACACTCCCTAATAACCTCTTCCTATCTTTGTATCTCACTCCCATCATATCCTGACTCTAAAAAATCTTTCAGCCCTACTGAGATTTCCAATTTACTTATTCTAAATATTAATATTTGCATTGGCCCTTGCTCCTCTGAAGTCTTTATTCTTCTTATCTGGCTTAAATTTTACAGTTAATAATTACATTCAATCTCTTTTCAATGTGCCTAACTTCCTCGCCATTTTCTTACTTTGTGGTATTTACTTGGCAAATTCACAATTCTATTAAATCCAATTTTCTCCATATTCCATATTGGGACCCAAAGTAATATAAATAGAATATAGATGGAAAAAATATGTCATCTTGATGGTCTGACATTAATTTCATGACCACAAGCTTCATGTGAGCTTTTAATGCTTACTGAAAATCCTGTTTTCTTAGTTCATTCATTTTTCCTTCTCTTAACTGAACTTCACATCTCTTGTCCCTCCTCATTCAACTTCTCTTCCCTAGATGACTGATTTGTATCCTATCTGAGGCTAGTTCCTAGTTCCTTCTTAGATTCCATCTAAGTAGAGAAGATACTCAAGAACATCTATTCTTTAGTTCCCATCCTCCCTATATTACTACTCCCCTCCTCTCATTGAATTATTCCCGCCTGTACAATATTATTATATTGTCCATCTTAAAAATTTTGCTTTGTTTTCACTTCCTCTCTGTAGCATTTGACCTGTCAGTAGCAGTTGGACACTCTCTCCTCTTCGGTACATTTTGTTCACTTGGCTTTCAGTGTACTTCACTTTTTCCTATTATATTGGTTGCTCCTGTGCTGTTTCTTCTGCTTATTCCTTCTCATCCTCGCAACCACTAATTGTTGGAGAGCTTCAGGGCTCAGCAGATGGAATTTTTCCCTTTTCTATTTACTCTTATATCCTTGAAGATCTCATCAAGTCTTGTGAATAAAATTCTACCTATAAGATGATGACACCCAAATTTATGCTTCTATTCTGAATCTCTACCTTGAATTCAACTTGTGTTCCAACTAACTGCCTTCTGAGCATTTCTACTTTGACACTTACATTCAACATCTCAAACTTAACATATTTAAAATTGACCTACCAATCTAAATGTGAAGTCTTCCAAAACTCCATGCTCTACCCACAGTTTTCTCCATCTTAGTTAATGCTAAGCCCTGTATTTTTCCTTCTTTAGGCCAAAATAGCCATCCTGACTTTTCTTTTTACGCTCCTAAATCTTCTTTATAAAATCCTATAGTCTCCACCTTCAAATATATTTGTATGTCCTGAATCTGACTGCTTCACATTGCTTTTGTTTCTACCAGCCCAGTCCAAGCTACCATTACTTATGATCTTTTAACTGCTTCTCCTGTCTCCTCATTTGAGACTTTATGGTATATTTTCAAGATGAAGTGATCTTGACAAAATCCTTCATAGTTCCATAATTCTTTCAAGCATTAAAGCTAAGTATTTAAAATGGCTAAGAAGCTAACAGGCTACACACCTGTTACTTCTCTAACCTTTCTGCTGCCATATCTCCCTTATTTAATTACCTCCAACAATATTTGGCCTCCTTGTTGCGCCTCCAATATCTTAGGTATACTCACATCTTAAGACCTTAGACCTAGCTGTTTCCTTTGTCTGTAACTCTTTTCTAACGTATGTCTACAGGTTTATTTCCCTTGCTTCCTTTAAGTTTTTTCTCAAATGTTATTTCTTCAGTTAAGCCCACTATAATAAGACCATTTAAAATTTCAGACTGCCTTCCTCACTTTTGACCCTCCCCCATTTGCTCTATGTTTTTGTTTAGCTTTAATCCTTTTAACACACTTGCTTAGTACTGATTGTTTTTTCTTGATGTTTCCCCAGCTTCCAGAACAGTGTCTGGCACTTAGTAGATACTCAATAGATATTTGTTTAATCTTGAAAGAATTATTTGATTATGTGCCTTATCTTTCTTACATTGTAAGTGCTTTCCTCTCTTTCCACAAACAGATATATCTTGAGGGCATCCCATGCATGTAGAAGGGAATACAATGACCCCTGTTATCAAAGAGTTTATGATCTTTCAAGGGAAACAGGCTATGAATTTCATTGTAATTAAATACATGCAAAATGTGTGATAATAGCTCTGGAAGTATGACTCTGCCCAGGAGATTCAGGAATATTTTTCTACGGAAGGTAATATATTAAATAAGATTTGAAGTATGAGTTAGAATTTATTAATATCAAGCAAATAAAAGAACAAGGACATTTGTTATAAATTGAATGTTTGTGTCCCCTTAAAATTCATATGTTAAAATCCTAATCCCCAATGTGATGGTGTTAGAAGGTGGGGCCTTAGGTCATGAGGGTGGAGGCCTCATGAATGGGATTTAGTGCCCTTATAAAGAGAGACCAAGAGTTTGCTTCTTCTTTCTGCTGCCTGCCATACACAAGAAGACAGAAGATGGCCATCTGTAAACCAGACAGAGAACTTGCAGGCACCTTGATCTTGGACTTGGCATCCCCCAGAACTGTGACAAATACATGTTTGTTTTTTAAGTTACCCAGTCTGTGGTAATTTGTTATAAAGCCTGAACTAAGACAGCATTTTATGAGTAGGGGAAACATGTGCATCCATATCTCTTTATCTTGGTGGGACCTGAGAGTACATTTTTAAAATCAGGAAGAAAGATATTCTTTCACACTTTAAAAGTATGTATTACACATGGAGGTAGATTTACCATAAAGCTAGTGAGGCATTAGCTTCAAGTCTCTCATTTGTATGGGCTTTTTCCAAGAAAGGACCCTATCAATGTATTCATACAATCATTTTTTTTAAAAAAAATAAAATTTATAAAATTAAGACATATTTACTTTCAGTTATCAAAACTGATATAACTTTGTACTCTTACTTTCTTCCTGTCGCATTCCATCTTCTGTCTAGTGATGAAGTGGTCAAGGGCATTTCTGGGCTTCAGCTAAGGAGTACTTGTATAGGGGTTACATGCAGTTTGAGTTTAGTGGGATATATTTTTGTGGTTCACAGTCACTTCTGTGTGTAGTTATTTCATGCATGCTCCTAATGTCCCATGTTCCTACTTATCATTGTAAAAGAGTGTAGAAGCAGAGGGCTTATGGTTGTATGAATTTATCCTGTGGTGTCCAGCCTAAGTTGTGAGTGGTAGAGAAGAAATCAAGTTATGAAACATATAAATTCAGAAGTTAATGTGATGAAAAACATTTTCTAATTGTCAAATATTTAAAATTGTAACTAGAAGATTAATTCTTTTGGCCGAGATGGAACTTCTTTCCTTAAGAAAAGATAACATAAAATTCATTATATGTCACAACCATCAGGGTAATAAGTGTCAGCAGTTCAAAAATTACTTAAGGTTAGTATTGAACAAGAAAACTTGAAATGACTGAATCTTACATTTTATATGTAAAATATACTTTATTAGAGGCACATGATTTCATTAGTTTCTTAGAGCTGCTGTGACAAATCACCACAGATTTTCAGGCTTAAAAACAACAGAAATTTATTATTTCACACAGTTCTGGAGTCCAGAAGTCCAAAATGAACGTGTTGGCAATGTCAGTCCCTTCTGGAGGCTCTGAAGGAGAATTCATTCCATCCCCCTTTTCTAGCTTCTGACGGCTCAGATAATCCCAAGCATTCCTTGCCTTGCAGATGCATCACTCTTATCTTTATCTCCATCTTCATATGTCTTTACTCTGTCTCTCTCTCTCTCTCTTTTTTTTTCTTTTTTGAGACAGGGTCTGGCTTTGTTGCCCAGGCTAGAGTGCAGTGATGTCATCATAGGCTACTGTAACCTCCAACTCCTTGGCTCAAGTGATTCTCCTGCCTCAGCCTCCCAAATTGCTGAGACTATAGGCTCATGCCATCAGGCTTGGCTAAATTTTTTTTTTTTTTTCTGTAGAGATGACATCTCACTTGTTACCCAGACTGATCTGGAACTCCTGGACTCAATCAGTCCTCCCACCTTGACCTCTCAAGGTGATGGGATTACAGGCATGAGCCACCATGGCTGGCCCTTGTGTCTTTCTTATAAGGACACCACACATTTGATTTAGAGCCCACTCTAAATCCAAAATGATCTCATTTCAAGGTTTTTACCTTAATCAGCAAAGACCCTATTTCCAAACAAGGTTCCATTCACAGGTACTGGGGTTAAGACATGGAAATATCTTTTTGAGGGGACATGAATCAACTCACTACACTGATGTTACCAATAATGACCATTGCAAATCTGAAAGAAACCTTTCCACACTAATAGCAAGAAGCAAATTTTGGTTAACCATAGGAGAAAAGATCAAATTACGTCTCTGTTCTTTCTATTAAAATTATATTCGATTACATGCCATGAGTTGTCCTAAAAATAAAAAAAATTCTAAATTGTTATAATATGAAGATGTGTTTGAAGAACATGCAGTCAAAATTGTAGCAAAAATATTATAAGTATATTAAGCAGTTAAATAATAAAATTCTTAAAATGTTTTTTCTAGATTTGTGATGTTAGGGGTAATTCCCAACTTTTCAAAATTGTAAATTAGAACTTTTATTGCCCTAAATAAATAATATTTCCATACCTAATTATATATTTATAATTTTGCATTATTTTTCTCAAAAAAGATGTCACAAATTATTATATGCTTTAGGCACTACCAAATTGGGTTGACCTCTGTATATTTGCATATAAAAATTGACACTATGGATATCCCAGAAGATATCTACTCCATATTGCTATTCCTTTTTTTTAAAAAAAATTCTCTTTTCATTCTCTGTCCAATCTCTGTTGGTTGGTGCACATGAGCGTACAAATAATCTACACACCTAGTCCTAGACACTTTGACCATTTGTTTAAATTATAGGGTTGTTAAGTTTTAGAAAGATTTTTTTAGCTTATCTCTGAGAGGGCAAGAGAAACTCTTTGTTGTCTTTACTGTCAACCTAACATGGAAAAGTTGCTTCAAGAGTATTACTGT
Organism: Lepilemur ruficaudatus; assembly: GCA_963574885.1. Taxonomy (NCBI): domain Eukaryota; kingdom Metazoa; phylum Chordata; class Mammalia; order Primates; family Lepilemuridae; genus Lepilemur; species Lepilemur ruficaudatus. Next base: position 23,935 of record CAUYRT010020236.1, read on the forward strand.
AGATTATCTCGTGTGCAGTGAACTCAATTTTCTGTGGATCTCTTGGGGTCCTGGACTCATTATAAATAGAACCTCACAGCACCTGGAACATTTAATTCTTGCTCATTTTATCTGCATCAAATACATAAACACACACACATATATGTATGTGTATATATATATATATATATTATAAAGGGGCAAGGGCATTATTTGTAGCAGAATTCAAGAAAGAGGAGATAGGAGATGGTTTAGATTCTGATGAGATAGTTTTTCTTTTGCAAAGTAGGATTTAGATTCGCCTTGCTTTGTCATGTAGCTCTTGTGTTTTACTTGTTGCCAAAGAATGTGTTTCAAAAGTGAGAAATAGTTTTCAGACATTTGAGTTGTCAGTGATCATGAGAATTGTGCCCTTATATTTTTAAGAAATTTTATGAGGTGGAGAAATACTAAGAAAATCTATCTTGTTTCCTCAGAAAGTACACATCTATCCCTATGGTAGGTAATACAGAAATAATTCATTCTGTCAATATTTATCACAGAACAAAATGTTCAGTAAGTAATCTTATTGATTAAAAGCGAAAGGAAAAAACTTTTACAGGATGTATTGGACTGTATTGTCCAAATTAATGTGGGGGAATAAAGTTTAACCTTTTCACTGGAGACTAAAATTACATGGAAATATATGATGACTACCCCATGTCTTATTCCACAGTCTTAATTGCTGCTATATTTAATAATAATAAACCTTTTTTTTTTAACATTTTGAGAGCCATAATTTTTATGAAAAACTTGATAGATTTACTCAATTATGGGAGATTTTTTTCTAGACTTTAAAACTAAAATCTATACCTTTATGTCAAAAACAGAGAGATGAAAAATTAAACTATCTCTTTCTTTAGTCATGCTACCTGCATGCTTCAATATATGTACCTGATAAAAAAAATGGAATAAGATCAAAAGTTTTGATATAAGATGAAGTTTCCATTCATGACCAGGGTCCAGGACTCCCAGGGAATCCTTAATAATAAAATTTTACTACCCATGCTATCATGCATGAAGATATATAATTTGAAAGTAAGAATTAAACTCACTGATAAATTATTTTCTAATTGAACAAATTTCCTGAAGGGTCAGAAACACATTGAAGCATAGTCTTCTCTTCAGGGTGCAATCATGTTGACTGTGTAGCAACAGTTACTTAAAATACTTTTAATGCTAACTATGTGCAAACCTTTCAGATTCATTCTCACCTGCTGGCTTCTCCTCAAAAGTGCTTTTTTAATCCTTCCTTGATCACACACTTTGATTAAGACCTAATTCTGTTCCACTAGGGCTCTTAAAATGCAACATTATAGAGGGTGTTCTAACACCTTTGTCAGTAATTTCCATTTGAGATGCACAAATTAGACTCAAAGTATAAACTTCGGATAAAGATATTATTCAGCAGATTAGAAAAGAAGTAATTTTTTTTTTTCGTTAGGGAAATAATAAAAACTTCAAATATTTCCTCATAAATTTTAAAACTAAAGAACTATTCACAAGATGCTATAAGATAAATTATTAGTATTTTTTGGCAGTTTATATGAAATTACCTTTGTCATAATGACAAATGACAAATGTCTATATAGTAGTAATTAAGATGCTATAGTAGTAATTAAAAAGAATCTTTTAAAAAATGTTTAACTCTTCTTTTTCTGTACATGTTTAACTTTATTTAGTATAAAGGAACATAATTTTTTTATCTGTATAAATATTTGAGAATTTTCAAGGTGAGTCTGTTCATATTATGCTAGGTTTCTCTAAGAATAATATCTAATATAATGATACAGTGTGATTTTTAGTATGTAGTCTAAAATGACCAATAAACTGTTTTTAGCATCTTTAATTTGTATTTATTACTATTAATTTTCTGTTACTTCAACATAGAAAATATCCCCTCATCCATCCATTGAGCAGCAGGCTATGAAATAATATATCAGAACAGTCATTCAAAATGAAACTGCCTGTCTTATTCTTCATCAAGGTGTTGGTTTCTCCATTGGAATTGAACTAGGAAAGTAATTCATGTATTTTGACAGAGCACTTCTAAGCAGACATATCCTGCTATCTCAAAAGGCCCAATCATTAATCCCTTAAGAAATATAATACTGTCTTAATAATTGATTAATTGATATATATTACATTTTTAGTTAAATATACACAATGTGTTTGTTCATCAAGTTGCCTACATTGTAATGACTCTAAATTCAATGTAAGGACTTACTTATATGATATAATCACTGCTTTTATTATAATATGTTGATTACCAGATATGTACCAGTCAGTGAGGTCCACAATGATACTGGGCAACATACCACATCAAACACAATGGCTTAAAATAAAGTATCTATTCTCACATATCTGTGCATTGGCTGTAGGTCAGCTGATCTTAAGTAGGTTCAGCTGGGCTTGGTTCCAAATCACAGGCTGAGTTCAAGTCTGCTCCAAGTCTCTTACCTTCCTTGGAACAAGCGAGCTACCTAATACCTAAGCATGACCTTTTCATGGCAAGGACAAAAGCACAATTACCCAACACCCACTGGGAAGGCATATTTTAAGCCTTTGTTTCTATCATGTGTCCTAATATCCCATTAAACAGAGTAAGGCACATGGCCAACCCTGACGTCACTGGATTAGGAAAGTATATCCTTCTCACAGTGCGGAAGTATTTGGTGAACAACCATATAACATCACAATTTGAAATTTAATTTTTAAAGTTTATGGTAAAAAAATTCACTAGTATGCAGAGTTGGTTTCAAAATCTGTCCTTGGAAGCATGGTTTTAAAAGAACCTCAAATATCTTGACATAAGGCAACCTCAAGCCCTCTGCCCACAGGGAATATTCCAGTAAGGTTCCACTGCATATAAGATGCAGATTTATTTCACTGAAGAACAATAAACTTAGTTCAGGTGGTACTTGCAACATCCACAGAGAAAAATGCCAGAATCAAATACTTAAATGAATAGCATATGCACAAATCAGTGGCATTCAATGTTATCCTTCTGTAGATTTGTGAGCCCTTTGGAACCAAGGTAATACATACTCTTGACAGAAAATTCACTTTCTGTCAAACTACTCAATTTTTACCTCAAATTCTCCCTCTTCTTTAACTTCCTTCATGTGTGTCCATGCCTCATAATTCTGTGATTCGTTTGGAGAAATCGTTTTAGAAAATGATATGCTATCAATTTTTTGGCTGAATGTATAAGAGAAAGAAAAAAAGACAAAGGAAACTGCATTTTGGGGTAATTGGGATTTACATTTTTTTTCAAGGTAAGTGGTAGTGGAGGTTGTTATTGAGCCCATTACAATAGCCTACAGGTGGAAGACACGCTCTAGATGAGGAAAAAACAGGTGTTTATTTTGAATGTTCCATTGGAACATTTTTAATGTTCAGGAAATGGAAAATTGGAATTGCTCAAAGAACTCTGTCTTTTCTCAGCAAATCTGATGTGTCAGAAAGTCCTAAAACCCTCCCATCAGTTGACAACTTCACTGTAAAATCTATTGCTTAAGAATAAAAATGATGTCCTCTTTCTGGCAGGGTAATAGGCAAGTGAATTACTTAAAATATTTTATATTCCCCTTCCCTTCTCATACACATACACACACAATATTAAAGTTTTATTACCTAAGTGAAAGAATGAGCCTGGCTTTAGCACAAATGAGAATTTTAGATTATAAATGTCAATGTTTATTGCAAGACATAATGCATGTAAAGCTTTTGCAAGATTGTTAAGTGTATCATGAGATAAATTTTGTAAATCATACTTTGCTTCTTCATTGTAATCTAAAGTAAATGTTACATATGAAGAAACTAAAAAAGTGAATCATGTCTTATGCTAGGGTACATTCCTTGAAAGCATATTGATTGTGTTTTTAACTATGTCACCGCATATGTATGCATGAAATGCATCATTTATGAAATGAATTTTTTAAAAAGAAGGTTAACTCTCTAAGTCAAGATGATGGGTCTGCTAAGGGGGAGAAAATCCTTTCCCACGGATTTCCTAGAACCTCCTAGACTGATTATAATTTTTAGCTTCAGTGATTGCTTTTGTGTTCTGTTTCAGGGGCCATATACTCTTGGTGAATCAGTTTAAGAAACTGGATCTATATTTGAGTGATTTGACACCAGCACTTCAGCTTTTAAGTATTATTAAAATAAGAAACCAAGCTAACATCATCTCTTGTATCTCAAGAGATAAAAATACACTTACAAATTGTTGTAAACTTACATAGTATTTTAATCACCTCTATATACAATTTCCAAAATACAGTACTTGGCATTTAGGAGAAACTTAATTATTTGAATTGAAGTGAAATTTAGTTTCAAAGTCATTTGGCTTAGAGTTTAAAATTCTGAATTTTAGTACTACTAGTACACTGGTAATGTCATTAATTACCTCTGTGTTTCACTATCCAGAAGTTGTGCCTAACAGTTTTTATCTGTAAGTGAGGATAGATAATCTCTTATAACAAAGGATTGGGGTGAGAATAAAATAATTACACTAAAATGGAATCATCTTTGAAAGAATAAAACACTACACAAGTGTGGTAAAACTATATAGTGTCTAATTATGCTTTGAACTTTTGGATAAAACTTTATCATAAAGGTGCCTTTTGAATAAAATTGGGATCACATAAATAGAATAGAATTGCAAAAAACAGGGTCCAATTTATGCTACTGAAGTTTTGTTTTTCATATTAGTTATTTCCTTTTAGGGGGAACAACTGCACTAAATCTATCCGAGCCACAACAGAAAAATTTATGTATTTTTTAAGGTAATTGTGTTTGTTGTTTTAATTCTTATTGTAAATATAACATATGGTGTGTAAAATAAAGAAAATATAGGTAAACAAAAAATGCAGATAAACCAAAGGAAGAAAATAAAAATAATCTATAATCCCACAATACCTTTTGAGGAATAGCTTTCTAGTTTTCTTTATGAATATGTGTTTGTAGGTGTGTATTCACAAAAATACACTTACTTTTTTAAACAAATAATTGTGATTTGCTTTTGAAAAAAATTACTGTCCACCTTGCACATTTTTGCAAACCATGAAATATTTTTGATTATATATTTTTATGGCTGTTCATGCTGTGTTATATGACTACACCATACTTTACCTATTCCCTATTGTCAAATATTTAGTTGGTTTCTATTTTTATTATTATGATAAATAGTGCCACAATGAACAGTTTTACAGCAAGTTATTTACTGGAAAATTAGTATATTTCTGTGATTATTTAAGTCTTCTTTTTCATTTCACAGTGAAGTTTTATAATTTGCATAGGTCTTGAATAGTACTTATTGTTTTTTTCACTTAATTAAATTCTCTTGTTAGTATTAAAAGTGTTGTCCAGAATTTTCCAAGTACTTAATCATGTCAAAATGAAATAATGAGCTACAAACAACTAGCAACTGAGAAAACCACCACACCAAGGATACCTACAACCAAGGTATTCATCCAGACCTAGTTCACCATAAAAGCACCCACAAGCAAAGCCCAGTGTTCTTACCGAACATATGCTACAAACACACTCATACAAGTGAAGACAGGGGAAAAGCCCTATCTAAACAAAATAAAATACAAAAATAAGAAGAAACAGCTGCTCCCGATGAGAAGGAATCAGTGAAATCACTCCAGAAGTATGAAGGGTGCAGCCCTAAGGGTGCAGCAAAAGGTCATCCCCCAAAGGGAACACCAGCTCTCTAGCTATGGATATCAACCAAAATCAGAATATTGAAATGACAGATAAAGAATTCCAAATGTGGATCATAAGTAAGCTCAACAAAATATAAGAGAAAAATGGAAAACTAACATAAGGAAACCACAAAACATTAGGAAATGAATAAAAAATTGACTAAAGAAATCAAACTATCAAATAGAACTTCTGGAAATGAAAAATTCATTCACAGAAATACAGAGTGGGAAGTCTTAAGATTAGACTAGAACAGGCAGATGAAAGAATCTCAGAGCTTCAAGACAATGCCTTTGAATTAAACAAGTCAAAGATAAAGAACAGAGAATTAAGAGGAAGAAACAAAGCCTACAAGAAATACGGGATTACATAAAGAGGCCAAAGCTAAGAATTATAGGCATCCATGAGGGTGCAGAAGAAAACACACAGGGTTGGAAAACCTATTTGAGCGAATAATTGAGAAAAACATCCCTGGTCTTGTTAGAAGTTTAGATATCCAAGTAAAAGAAGCTTAACAAACACCTGGGAGATTCCTCACAAAGAGGTAATCACCATGTCACATAGTCGTTACACTAGCCAAAGTTAACATGAAGTTGGAACTCCTGCGAGCCATAAGGCAAAAATATCAGGTAACTGATAAAGGAAAACCCATCAGGCTAATTGCAGATATCTCAACTGAGGCCTTATAAGCCACAATGGATTAAAGCCTCATCTTTAGTCTTCTTAAACAGAATAATGGCCAACCTAGAATTTTGTATCCTGCAAAACTGAGTTTCTTATATGAGGGAGAAGTAAAGAGTTTTCCAAATAAGCAAACACTGAGGGAATTTGTCAAGACCAGACCTGCCATGCAGGAAGTACTCAGATCTACATTATATATCGATGAGCACAGTAGAAACCCAACAGTGTAAAATCACCCAAAAGCTAAAACTCAGAGCCCATATAAAATAATGGCTCAAGAGGTAAAACAAAGCAATAAGGGGGTTCTACCCAAAAGGATGAACAGAAATGCATCCCACTTATCAAACTTTTCAATAAACATAAATGGCTTGAATTCCCCAATCAAGAGACATAGGTTGGATAAATGAATAAAAAAATATGAGCCAAGTATATGCTGTCTCCAGGAAACACATCTAACCCATAAGAACTCATTCAGACTCAAAGTGAAAGCATGGAAAAAATATTCCATGCAAATGGAAATAAAAAAAAAGCAGGTGTAGCCATTCTCATATCAGATCATATAGACTTAAAATCAAAAATAGTGAAGAAAGACAAAAATGGTCATTGTATAATGGAAAAAGGAGAAATTCATCAAAAAGATATAACAATCCTAAATATTTATTCACTAAACACAGATGCACCCAGATTCATAAAGTAAACCCTACTAGACATAAACAAGGTGATAAACAGCAACATCATAATTGCTTGGGACCTCAACACCCTACTGACAAAACTGAACAGATCCTACAAGCAGAAAACAAATTAAGAAACACTGGGTTTTTATGGGACTCTAAAGCAAATGGGCCTAACAAACATTTACTGAGCATTCTACCCCCAAACTACTAAGTATACATTCTTCTCAT